>BHFT01008573.1:0-11690 GCA_004320025.1 Laticauda laticaudata
TGGTGCTGTGTGACAGGGGCTTTACAGAAGCAGTGTGATAGATTCCTTTTAGAGCAAGAACATCATGGTGGTGATATCATCATTACTGAAAATATTGTGATTATTATTTTATATTACTTTACTATATACTTTACTGTTGGTGGTGCAGAACATTCAGTCATCTTTACTTGACACTGAATTAGTTTGTTAAGAGACTAAAAAGCTGCCTGTTAAAGCAAAATACTGAGCAGTGTGTCAACTAAAAAGATACTTCTTTGGTCTTTTAGCTGTCAGTCTATATATTAAATAAGGTTTGGGATCACTAGTCATGCATTAGTTTTTACTTCCAATTTATTGAGTCTCTCTCTCTCACATATACACACAAACACACACACTCTCTCTCTCGCTCTCACTTTTTATCATCATCATCATTATTATCATCATTTATATCTATCTATCTATCTATCTATCTATCTATCTATCTATCTATCTATCTATCTATCTATCATTTACCGGTACCTACCTACCTACTTGCCTGCCTGCCTGCCTGCCTGCCTGCCTGCCTGTCTATCTAATGATGAAAGAGAGAGAGAGAGATGATGAGAGACAGAGAGAGAGAGAGAAAGAGAGTGGTAATGGAAAAACAGAAAACAGAGCAGCCAGCATGAGAGAAGGAGCAAGGAGAAGAAAGAGGGAAAGTGGCCTTTTCCTTCCCTTGTGCTGGCTACTCCATTGCCTGTTTCTCCATTGCAGTGCAGTGCAGTGCCCAGGGATCACTTTGATAGCTGGGGTCTTGATGGTAATTTAACAACTTGTTCACTTGAACTGGTGCGAACCAGCTGAATCCCATCATTGGCTCCAACCCTCCTGACCTTCCACAAGAAGGTCTGGTTTTTCCAGTTGGCTTGGGAGTCCAATGGGGAAGTGTTCTTCACATTGGGGGTGGTTGACTGATAAATAACAGATCCCACCTCTCCCCATGCTCATCCTAATCTCTCATTCCCCATTAGTTAGGGTTGTGGTTTTAACTTTTTATTGCTTAGCTCCTATTGTGTACAGATTTTGTAAAAATGTACCTTTTTAATACTGTAAACCATCCAGAGTTACCTTGGGGTAAGATGGGCAGCCAAATAATTAGACAGACAGACAGACAGACAGACAGACAGACAGACAGACAGACAGACAGACAGACAGATAATGCAAGATGCCCATATGCACACTACAAGTGATTTTTTTTGTGAGACCATCTTTATCAGATGATCAGAACTGATATGGGTATTTCCAAATCAAGGATTTATTACTATTTTAACAATTTGTTATCATGCCAAGTACTCTGTGCTTTACTCATTTTTTGATTCAGCAGGATATTAGGGGAAGTTTCCAAACTGCTCTCAAACATAAGAGAAACATAAGTAAATATACTTTTATATCAACATAAAAGAAGGGAGCTAACTTGAATAGAATAAAATCATTTCTGCCAAAAAGATTTGAAGGTGAGATATTTTGGGACTGTATTCAAAGATAAAGTCTCTTGTGACTAACATATGATTTGGGTTATAAAAATCCTGTGGAATATAATTGGATTATCAGCCAGGTAATTTGGACCTGGCTTTGCACATTTTTCAAAGAAGACATTTGGCAACATAAAGAATCTCTCTACATCACAGAAATGTTTATGAGATTTTTGAAAACTTAATCCAAATGGTTAGCCACCTTAGTGTTACAGCCTCAGTTTTTGAATTATAGCTTTCCGCCCCCTCCTTCTTGAAATAGGAGTTGTTTTTCTGTTTCACACTCATGTGAATCTGATTTTTCTAATTTGTTTCTGCTACTACTGAGATGGCATGAGCTATTCATCAGTGAGGGGAGGACTCTTTGCAGATGCTTTAAAGCAATGCATCAACCAAACAATGGCATGTTGATAATATAGTACATGATTTCTCACATCTACCAAATGCTATGGTACTAAAGAGATGCCACTTTTAATTATTTATTACACTCATTTATCTTCAGGCTCTGATGTCACCTGAAGCTCACAAGGATGACCTCCTTGGACACAAGACAACGCAGATTACATTTGATAAAAGAGTGAATTAGAACTGAATAATTGCAACTGCTCAAAGAACACCTGTTAGTATTAAGGACCATGTTCTTAAGAGAAACATGTCACAGGACTTTATTATCTCCAGGACTGCCTTCCCTAAGGACATCTACCTATCCTACCAAGAGCATGTTCCAGTTCCCTTTCCCCAAATATTGTCATCTAATGGGAGCTGGTTAGCATGCCTTTTCCCTATGGAATACCTTGCCCTCTGACATTTAGAGACCTCTAATCTTTTTGCATACTGTTGCCATAAGGCTTTAAAGACTTGGATATAATTGTCTACTTTAATGAAAAGAAGGATTGGGGTGACATGATGGCAGTATTTCAATATCTAAGGAACTGCTACAAAGAAGAGAGGGTCAACCTGTTCTCCAAACCACCTGAACAAGAAGCAATGGAAACTAATCAAGGAGAGAACTAAGGAGAAACAGTTCGAACAGTTAATCAGTGGAATGAGTTGCCTCCAGAAGGTGTGGGCGCTCCAACACTGTAGGTTTTTAGGAAGAGATTGGACAACTATTTGCCTGAATATTATAGGGTTTCCTGCTTGAGCAGGGAGTTGGACTAGAACAGCAGTCACCAACCAGTGGGCCTGGTCCACTGGTGGGCCACAAGAAAATTTTGGTGGGCCGCAGAGAAATCTCACCCCCAGAGCATCCCCCAAAGTTATTAATTCAGGCTGTGCAGGAACACAAGGCTGTGCCACCCACATGTCCTGCTGGAACCCACCCTGCCTACTCATTTCTTTCCCAGGAAACTTGCCTGCTAAATTGCTATTTTTCCTTTTTCTGACCATCAGCTGTTCTGCTGTGCCAGGAGATTTAAATTAGCTAGAAAGAAGGAAATGGTTGGATTTCTTGCTTTCTAGCTAGTCTTTAGATCTTCGGGTCTGCTTTTAAGCACAGCCGAACCTCTCTTAGGACTGAAGGTTCTATTATTCAGTGCAGACTCACAGCAAGTGAATTTTATGTGATAGACTGAGCTAGCCAGTGGCTACTCAACTCAACTCAATTCAATCTGCCTGCCTGCTTTGCCTGATTTTGGGTAAAAGTTGCTCTTTTTTTAAATAAAAAATTCAATATTTACATACATGGTGTGTTGTGAGTTAATTTGATGAGTTTGCTTTTATGTGTTTGCTTGCAAGTAAATTTTATGTGGCAGATGGACCTAGCCAATGGCAGATAGATAGATCACTGAATGAGTCTGTGATTCTGTGAGCAACTCAATCTGCCTGCCTACTTTGCCTGATTTTGGGTAAAAGTTGTTTATTTTTTATAAAAACATCAATGTTTATATAAATATTTATATTTACATACAAGCCATGCCCATCCAGTCACATGACCATCAAGCCATACTCACAAATTAGGCCACACCCACAGAATCAGTTAGTGGTCCCTGGGATTTAAAGTTATGAGTTTGGTGGTCCCTGAGATCTAAAAGGTTGGTGACCCCTGGACTAGAAGACCTCCAAAGTTTCTTCCAAGTCTGTTTATTCTGTTTACCCCCAAGTATTGGGAGAAGTTTAGATGATGGCACAGCAACATGAATTGGTGCTAGAGTTTTCTTGGCTTTATGTTTTAACTGGTTGTGCTTTTCTCTTTTTTAAAATTATTTTGTATGCCTTTAAATATTTGATTGAGTTGATTGAGCCTAGAGTTGATTGAAAGATGGGTAGCCATATAAATGTTTTAAAGAAAGAAAGAATGACTGTATAGAAGAATGGTCCTATTTTGTGGCAGGCAGGATATAGGAAATTAAGGATTATCAATTAGAATTAGGGAACATTTTTAGTTCTGACAGTCACATTAGGTCCCAATTGTGGTTATGAACATAAAAACCCATACGCATGCATACTTCAATACTATCCAAGTATGTAAACATGCACTACATCAAACATTTTCTTCAACACACAAATACAAAGACAATTAGGATATTGAGAACTCAGCTATTTTGAGCAGTGAAGTTTTTTTTTCACATGTACCCATTCTCTTGTTCATGATTATGGGTTGCTCATGGTCCTTCCTCCAATGACCATTCTACTATTATTTGCTGTCCTGCTGCTATCAGATGGAAATGGAAATCTTCAGTCCATGCTGAGTAGTAGCCTGCTAATCAGATGATTAGCAATCTGTCAAAAAGTGCAGAGCGATTATGCTGGAGAGCTTCTCTACAGTTATAGGAATCAGCTACTAGGAATCTTCAAAATGAGCCATATGTAATCAGTGACTCACCTTTTAAGGCAGACTTAAATCCTCATAATGCAACCATTCATATTTTCCTTATATTGCTTACAAGGCCCTTGATAATCCTGAAAGATCATTTTTAAATAGTTCTGTATTAAAATATTTATACTTCATTTTTTTTTCTCAGGATGATTCTTTTAAGGGCCTTGTTTCAGTAACCAAGCTGAGCAAAGCAGTAACCAGAAGTTACTGAAGAAGTTCAGCGAAATAATAAATAAATAACCAAGAAGTTCAGTGAAACAGGCAAACCGGGCAAGCCTCACAAGGCAGAGTACAATTAATTTCCAGGCATTGGCAAGTGCACACATAGCTTCATAGACTCAACATTTGTTCCTGACAAATGCCCCTCCCATTGGCATATCTTAGTCCCTAGGTGTGCCTTGTGAGTGGGGGCAGGACACTCTCCTCCCTCGTAGCCAGCTCAGTCTGGGTTGTTCTTGCCTTCTCTCTTCTCTTCGTGCTCTAGGATCAGGAGGGGGTGGTCTTTATTCATCTCCTGAGCTCTGTATCTCCTGCCCTTCCCTATCTATAAGTCTTTCTAATCCCGAAAAGCCCTGCCCAGACTGACTCTGTCTTTCCCCAGTTTCCTCCAAAGCCAATAGAGCTGCGCCCTCAATTTCTGTCGGCTCCTGACCCAGCTCATCTTCCCCTGCATATTCAGGCTCCAATGGGGACATGACATCTTGTCCAGAGAGTCACCAGGAGCCAATATTGACACAAAAGCAAAGCACATAAAAATTATTAACATTGATTTTCCTTTGTTTTACTCTCAGATTAAAAGTGCTATGAAATAAAATGGGCTAGAAAAAGTAGAATGACCCTGTGAACTCTGTAATTAAGAAGTGGTTGACACCTGACCAATCTTTGGTCAAACTTTATGCCACTGAGCCCCACTGCACTGCCTTTCAGTGTGTGTTTCACCAAACAGATAAAGTGGGTTTATACTATGATTATGTCCAGCTTTGCTCCATCCAGATCAGAAATGTATAACCCGAGGCTAATAGCTCTATGTGGCTTTCAAAAGCTTTAGAACCCTTTCAAAATATTTTACAAAATTGTAATTTGTCAGGTGTGAACAACCAATCCAACAGATATAATTCAAATTAGTTACTTTATTGTTCCGTGTCTATTTCACAGGAATCTTTCCCAGACTGGATGTATTTATCTGGGAAAAAATAGATAAGGCTCAAGGGGATTGGGAGCGGGAGGGGGTTAAACTTAGCCCTCTGGTGTTTATGTGTAGCAATCATAGGCTAATTCCCTGCTTCAGCCCTCCTCCCAACCCAAGGGATGGTTGCTCTCCAACAAACAACATAATGGAAGAGAACAATTACTGAATAGTGGGATTGAGACTATTGACTGCATTGATTTAATATTGTATCAAATTTTAAATTAAATTTGATTAATTTTTTCTTAATGCATTCCCTAGTATCCTGTCAGCAAACCAAGTACAACCCTCAGCCCAGAAAATTTTCTAGAGTCCTAATCTAGATTAGAATAACCTAATCAGAATCCTCAAAGACCTTTTATGTGGCACTGAGATAAAAATAAGTTAACTTCAGGTCACCCTTTAGATTTTAAGCAGGTGCAATTCCTGGAAATTTTATGTGTCTAAACATTGATTGTGCCGTTAACTTATGGCTTTTTGTCCTTCAGAAGTTAAGTGCTTCCGATACTACACATTTCAGAGTGTTCACTTCTGGCAAATCCTATTTGGTATTTCTGAAAATTAAGGCTGTGCATTTACATTCTGAAGCAGTACATACTTTTCTTTTCATTATATAAAAACAGTCACAGGGCACAGTAGTGCTGCTTTGGAGATTTGTGTTTGAACAGTGATCTACTCTACCACCTTTTGATAAAATGACAAATGGTGATCTATTTGCATTTGTATTGAATTTATTTTCCTTTCAGTCTTCATAAATTTGAACAATGCCTTCTAAAGTCTTGTCTCTCAGCGGGTGTGATTGACACTTATTTAGTGCAGGCTTCTAAAACAAGCAGGATACACCACCCCTAGGCTTCCCACACAGTCAAAATAGAAAAGAAGAAGAAGAAAGACTGTGGCATAGAATAAACAAAAGTGTTGATCAGTTTGTGGGGATTACATTTAACAGGTTGATGAAGGGCAAACTAAACAGAAAGGCATGGCACATACAAAAGTCATTCCCCAGAACAGCAGAGATAAGCTACCACAAGCACATTTTAGTATAAATTATATCTGAGGGAAATGTGGAAACCCTCTTCAAAGAAAGCAAACAATGAGAATTGAAGAGAATTCTAATTAATGCTAAATTATGTATATATTCCATTTGGTAAAACTTTGGTCAAAGCAACCTAGAACCACGGATGTTCCAAAAGTGCTTTTTCAAGAGGCAACTGGGCTTTCTGGACTTTTATTTGAAGACATTTCAATTCTTATCCAAGAAACTTCTTCAGCTCTGAACTAAGGAATAATTCCTAAAAATAAGAACAATTAGTCAGTGGAACGGCTTGCCTTCAGAAGTTGTGGGTGCTTCATTATTGGAGGCTATTATGAAAAGACTGGACAGCTGCTTGTCTGAAATGATATAGGGTCTCCTGCCTGAGGCAGGGAATTGGACTAGAAGATCTCCAAGATTCATTTCAACTCTGCTGTTCTACCCTGTTCTGATGGGATCTAAGCAAACTCATGTCATAATCTAGGAATTGAAAGAGCAAGTATGGAATGAGTGAATGGAAGGCAGGCAGGCAGGCAGGAAGGAAGGAAGGTCGGAAAGAAAATGACTTTTTAAGAAAGCACCATTGAATTCTAAAAGCTGATGAGGCTTTCACATTTCCCGGGAAGAGAGCAATCATGGCATTCACGGTTTTATTTTGTAAAGAAAGCCTAAAGGTGGTATTAATGACAAAAACACATAAAAGAAGGTATGGAGATAAGTAGCCTAACTACAGAAATCATAAACAGAGATAATCATCATATCCAGAGAAAAAGACCCTTATCTCTTATATGTTTCAAAGAGTCCTAAACAAATAAAATAAGTAAGCAAATTTTTGACTGGTAACTTGTAATCCCCAGACACAAGTCTTCTGCAGAAATTAGAATGAAATGATATAACTTTGACTCCAATTAAATTTTCAAATAGATAAGTAATAAAAATTAAAATAAAACCAGAAAATGTTATGAAAATTTCAAATGATAGCTGCTTACAGGAACTTATGAAACATTCATCACCATATATTTCATTGCTATTGGAATGTGATGAGTGTTCTATTTAAATGAAATTATAATTTCCTCATACAAAATATTGCCTTTTGTGACTTGAAAGATATCTCTGTGCCAAAGTTTGGAAAACAGGATCTGTCCAAGGTATCAAAAACATGATAAATCTACACCCTATCTTTCCTCAAAGGAATTCACAATGTACATATTTCTTCCCACTTTTAGCATCACAATATTCCCCAGTAAGATAATAATGCTGATGAATAATGATTGAATCAAAGTTGACAATAAAAATGTGGATCCAGATCTTCCTTTTTTTAAAACAAATAATTTTATCAAAGCTTAAAATTGCAAAAATAATAAATAAAACTAATACAAACATAAAAAATTTCTCTCTCTCCATGTATCTTTTAATTAAATTCTTCTGTTATTCGAGGAAGAATGTTGGTAGTATCTTTCTAACTTTCTTTGTTGTTTTCTGTGTTTTATAGTCCAACCGGTCATTAATTATTCCATTAAGATCACCCATCATGCAGATATTAACATAGTCCAAATCAGTTATTTTTGTATGTAATTTCTTTAATTAAGTTAATTTTGTATGTAATAAAATTCTTCTTATTTATCATTCGAGGCATATGTTGCAATTAAGTGTTGTAAGGCTGTTATCCATTATCTCCACCATCAAAATCCTTCCATCATCATCTATATAAATTAGTTCTTCCAAAATTGTTTCTTTAATATATAATTCCACACCTCTTTTTTTCAATTGTGCCAGCAATGTGAATAATTTCCTTATTTTTTCTTGTTTTAGTATATATTCATGTTGCTTTTTAATAGGAACCTCNTTGCTTTTTAATATGTACCTCTTGTAAGCAGATTATATCAAATTTTAATTTATCTAATTTGTGAAATACTTTCCTTTTTTTAATAGCTGAATTAAGTCCATTTTTGTTAATTGTAATCAGTTTTCTTTCATCCATGTTAAGCTTTATAAGAGAGTTTTATTGCTCTAGTAGATCTCAATTCTCATTGTTCTCTGGGTTCACCACCTACTGCACCTTCTTTTTTTTCTTTTTCAATTTCTGCTATAAACTCCTCTTGGAATGCAATTCATGACTCTTACTTTTTTTCTTCTTCCTCCTTTTCTCTAAAGTATTCTCAGTAAAATAAGTCACCTTTTCCAACTGTGTCAAATCTGTGTCTTTGTTCCTACTAAGTGAACAAAAGGCCTTCTGCTATCAACCATCTGTAGTTTACTCCTCTTTTAAGTAGCTCTTTAATCAATAATAAATATTGTCTTCTCATCTCTCTTATTCTTCCTGGTATCTGTTTCAGCACCACAATATCTTTATTTTTATATTTTATGTTTTCTCTCTCCCCACCTGGAGTATCTGTGTCTTATTAATCTTCTTGGTAAATCTGATGTGAACTTCTCTTGGTAGTCTATTCCTTGTTGCATATCTTGTGTAGACATGAAACACTTCATCCATTCCATCCATCATCTTTTATTTAGTTATTTCCGGTGCTTCTGCCAATATTTATGCCACTATTTCAGCACTATTTCCCATCCTAATGATTCACCCCTGCCCTTTTCGATATCGCTCAAATGAGTATCAATATTTCCAATTTTCTTATCTCTTTGTATATGTTCTTCTTCAATTTTTTTGAATCTGTCTTCATATTTCATCATCATCTGTTGAATATTTTCCATTTTTTCATCTGTCTTTTCAGTTTTTTGCTCAATTTTCTGAATTCCTTGCATGATCATCTGTAATGTTACTTCCTTCTCTTTCTCTTTCTCTTTTTCCTGTTGTAATATTGTCTGTATGGATCATTATCCTCTAGATGGTGAGGGAGTTGGTATCGAAGAAGCTGGGGCTGTTGTTTTTCTACTCATCTTGTAATGTTTATCTGTAAAGAAAGAAAGAGAAAAAAGAAAAAAGAAGAAAAGAAGAAAAAGGAAAAGAAAAAAAATGAAGGCAAACAGTTGCCACTCCAAAGGAAAAAATCAAAAAGAAACTCTTCAGGCACTTGTATACCTTAATCCAATTATTTGCAATGGTAGATGTAAAAAATAAAAAAGAAAAAGGCAAAAAGAAAAAAGAAAAAAATTCTATATGTTTCTCTTAAAAAACAAAAAGAAAACTAAAATAAAAGATTTACATTGTAGTTCCTGGTTTAAAAAGTTAAAATCCAATTAAAGAGAAAAAAAAGAGCCCCTCTAGTGGAGGGGGGGGTAGAAAGGGAAGCAAAAGGTAAAAAGCAATTCTAATATAAAGCAAATCTCTTCCGCCAATTATCGAAGGCTCTTTGATAAGTCAGCGCAGAGTTTTTCAAGGTCACTTCAATCTTCTTAGTTTCAACTTCAACTCCAAACTATCAGCTATCTGTTCAGAAATGAGCACCCGAATAAACAAACTGCCATGCTCATCTCTATCTTTTCCAATACACAGCTCAGAATCCTTGATTATAATACAAACTAGTGAAAGGAAAAAGAAACAATGTATCCAAGCCTCTGGACATTAGTGCAACTTACTTTCCTTCACTTTCACTTCCCCCTCCTCAATCTGCAACCAGGAACTAAAAATCTCCCCCCCCTTTTTTTAAAGGAGAAAAATAAATCTTAAGTCAAGCAGAAGTGTCTTAATCAAAAAAATTTTTCAAAAGGATTGTTAAAAAAAGAGAAAGAAATACAAACAGAAATAAAAAGATTAAAAAGTACCAGTCCAGCTTAAAGTAAAACAGCTTTGCCAAGTTCAAAATTCCAATAAAATGGGGGTAAAAAAGACAAACTTTCACTTTGACAATTAATCATGCAGCTTAAACTCTTTCCTCTTCACTTTTAGTCCACTTTCAATTTTTCAGGGTATTCTCTCCAAGAAATGATAAGTAAAAGTACATCTCACCAAGCTGACACACTTTCTTCCAATCTCAATTTCCAGAATTATTAATCAGAAGGTTGATGGAGATTCTCAGTCATCCAGGTCATGATTGTTCCAAAGGTGCCTTTTTTCAAGAAGCAACTGGACTTTCTGATTTTTCTTTGAAGATGTTTGGCTTCTCATTCAAGCTGAAGCTTCTTGAATGAGAAGTGAAATGTCTTCAAAGAAAAACCAGAAAATCCAGTTGCCTCTTGAAAAAAAAGCACCTTTGGGATAATAATCATAAACTTTGCCATTTGAATGTAGTTAAAACTACTGAAACATATTGATAAGATTTTAGAAAATGATGAGATTAAGTTATTATGAGATTTTAAGATCACACAAACAGGTATCTTGTTCATAACATTTATTGAAAAGAAGAAAGTCTGGTTTCATTGATGTTGCTATATTAGGTGATGTTAGAGTTGAAGAAAAACCATTGGAAAAAATATAAAATTCTGAAACTTTCAAGTCAAGATTGAACATTGATGGAAAAAGAAATTATTGTTGTACAAATTATGATTGGAGACCTTGAAGTGAGACTTAAATTTATTTGATATCTGGAAATAATGAATTTATCAGTCCCGAACACCCTCATTAGAACAAACAGAATGACATTGGAATATTGTGTTCACTAGACTGATGCAAGCATCAGTTTTCTATGGGTATGTCTCACTGACTCCCCTCTAAAGACTAACTTGAACCAATCCTGCTTAGCTTCATAATCATCTAGTCTTGTGGTCTGCCAAATTTTCTCCATCCTCAGTGATCAAATCTTAAAATCAGTCCTATCAACTTGGACTATGATCATTTCTTTATTCCTTCATACTAAAATCAAGATTATATTAACCATAGTTGAATAAAACAGCTGTTGATTTTTTTTCTATTTTCAAAAGTTATTTTGTATTGAAAAGGCTTGGTTTTTTTTAAACAAAAAAAGGATCTAGGCTTCCTGTTTGAGCTTCTTCGGCTACAGACCAAAACCTCGTCTCTGTAAGGCTTTGATCCGTGCTTGCCGCTGGAGTGCACCGAGCTGGCTGGTTTCAGGGCAAAGCCACCCCATAGAAGTGGTGAAGAAGGGGGAGACTGCCTGCAGGGTTGAGGAGAGCTGAATCTCTCCTCCCCAGCTGGCCATTACTCCCTTTCCCGAAGGAGGTTGCAGCAATGGTCAGAAATGGCCACCACAAAGAAGAACTCGACTGGAAAAGAATGTGCAGGAGGAAGATAAGAAGAGAAAGTTT
>BHFT01008574.1:0-21757 GCA_004320025.1 Laticauda laticaudata
AAGCAGCCTAAAACCACCACCACCCACTGACGGAAGAGTCGGGAGAGAGCGCAATCAGAGACCGTCGAGCGAAGAAAGAGAACGAACTGAGCGAGTCCCACCGTTTATTCGTGCGAGAACAAAAAACTAAGAGCGCGAAAGAAGGAATGGCCGCGGACTGTGCTCGCCGGCTGCGGAGGAAAGCCATGCCTGAGCCCGAATTGCAGATTATCTCAGGTGGGAAGCGCATCCTGCAGGCATTTGGCCTCAAAAGAACTGCAGGGGGCAGCGTCATATTCGAGGAAAAAGGGAAGACGCGTCTTTGCAGGAGCCAGCAAGAAACAAGAAAAGCTATACCCTCCGAAGACGCACGAAAACAAAAAAAAATTTCCCCCAATATATAACAAGCCTATGCAGCACCACAAAACGAAGCTGAGAGAAAGGGCAACAAGAGAAGCCGAGCTTAATACACACCAAACTGTCACTATGAGAGAGCGCTCAGACCCGGAAAGCTGGGAAAGAAGGTAAATTACTGTAAAATCAAAGGGTAATAAGCCTGCAAAGATGGAAGTAGACTCGGGTCCTTCCTTTCTATGTATCGTGGGCACAATAAAACAGCTAGTCCCAAACCATCAAAACCAAAAATTACAAAAGGCAACCTCTAACCCTCAAAGACATACCAGGGAAACCAAATCCTGTAGTCGGCATGGGACATGGTTCGGGTCGCCTATAAAACAACACGTAAAACTCTCGCTGACTATGTCGAACCGAAGACAGACGCAGCCCTCCTGGCATCGAATGGTCGCGCCATTGGGCATCGGAAATGACCGGGATCGACCTCGAGTGGACTACAACCGGCTGGCAAGACGACCCTCATCGTGAATTCCAGGACGTTTTTGACGGGCTCACTCGGCAATGTATCGGGAGGAAAATCCCATTTCTTTTAGTCATTAGACCCCCCAATAAGCCCCACGAAGAGAATAAAAGCCAGGCGACGTTATTCCCTTTGCCACTAAAGGCAAAGATAGAGGCAATAGCTAGACAAAACTTTAATAGCCCAGGGTGCTGCTAGAACCTGCTGGACCATCCAAGTTGGGAAACGCCTATTTGTCACACCCATAAAACCTGACGGGGTCCATTAGAATCTGTGCGTGCACTATAAGGCTACCCTGACCACGCAATTTACAACCAACGCGGCATACCCCGTGCCAGTAGTCCAGCCATTTGGCTTTCACCGTCTAAAACTTTGCTTTTAGTTTTTGCTAAACTCGACTTGGCACAAGCCTATCAACAACTCCCAGTGGACCAGAACAGCAGAGCACAGACTATTAGTCACCCATAAGGGCCGCATTCAAATGTCACCGACTCCCAATTGGGTAAGCGTGCCCCCAGCGTTTTTCCAGAGTTTGATGGAAGCCTCTAAATGGCATACAAGTGGAAGTCATTCCCGTATTTCGATGACGGTTCCTAATCTCGGCCAGAGAGGAATGAGACTCAATGAAGAAAACAGACTCAAAGAAGTATTAAACAAAATTTAGGAATCTGGGCCTCAAGGTAAAAATAGAAAAAGTGACTGCTCCTAAGTGTAAAGAATAGCGTCGAATTCCTGGGCTATTCAATAGACGGATGAGCAGGTATCCACACCCAAACAAAAAATTAAAGCAATCAGAAGCACCTGAACCAAGAAACAAAACCGGACTAACAAGCATTTTTAGGACTAATTAAAGTTTCTATAATGTATTCACTGCCAAACAAGGCACTATAGCCAGAACCGGTTGCACTGTCTTTTAGACAAGAAGGCAAATTTAGGACCTTGGCGGTTACAAGGAAAGAAGGCCTTCCAAAGAAATTAAAAGCTTGCTAACATTCATCTAACGTCCTCATTCAATTCAAGAACCACACTGCCATTAAGAGTGATTCCTGCCGACGCCTCTACCATTCGGAGTACGGTGCCATCCATGAGCCAACCAACTACTGATGGCAGAGAGGCTCCCGTCGCATGTATTACTCTAGAACTCTGTCCAAAACCGAGCCCCCGGAAATTACAGCCAACTGGACAGAGAGCTCTAGCAATTGTCGCTGGAGGTGAAACTTTCACGCAGTAGTACCTATACGGGCGTACTTTTTCAAATTATAACAGACCACAAACCGCTAATGGCGGATTTTTGCGGGAAACAAGCAACACCAAAATATACTTCCCCACGAATGACTAGATGCGTCAGAGTTCCTAGCAGCCTACTCCTACACACCTCTACACATCGCCCAGGGAAACAAATTTCCCAAATGCGGACGCCTTTGAGCAGAGCACCCTTACCAGCAACGAGGAAGACCCGGCACCCAGCAAGTGACAACACTACAAATAAAAGACTTGCCCCGATCTACCCTATAGCTTATTGATGTACGCCGAGCCACCGCGAAAAGAACTCATTGACTGCCGCGTCTTCTAGCTGGTAGGTAAGGCTTGGCCGGTATGGAAACCAAAAAAACTGAAAACTTTAAAAACTTTCCGGAACCAGACAGACTGAAACTTTCTATTCTAAGGGTGTTTATTGGTGGGTGATCGGGTGGTCATTTACCTGCCAATTACAGCCAAGGTACTTAGGTTGCTGACACGAAAGGCCAGCCCCGGGAATTGTCAAGATGAAAAAAGCCTTGCTAAGAAGTTATGGTTTGTGGCCGCGGTATTGGATAAAGGACATAGGATATATTGGCGTGAGCTCGTGCACAACAAATGCAAGGAATTAGACCGTCCCCACCCAAATACCGTTAAGGACTGGGAAACCCCAACGGGGGCCTTGGTCAAGGATCCACTATTGATTTCAGCGGTCCTACCAAGGGCATACCTTTCTTTGATTGTCGTTATGCCTATCTTATATTGGTTAGAAGTAAAAGTTATGCCCATCAACGAGACAACAGAAACTGTAATTAGACAAACTGGGGACAAACCTTTTTGCCACCCATGGTCTACCGGAACTTCACTCGTCTCAGCATAATGGGCCACAGCTCACCAGAGATACAATTCGAGGCAATAAAACCTTTTAGGCCTCCCTAGGTATAAGACATGCCCTACCGCGCCGGCCCACCCGGCTGCGACGGCAGGGCATGGAGATGAATGGTCTGGTTTACCAGAAGAGGGGTTAAAAAGAATGGAATACCGGAGATGTACAGCAAAAGATAAACAAGATTGCTTACACTCCAAGCACATAACTCCCAGTACCACGACTAACAAAACCCCAGGCAGAATTACTCATGGGAGCGAAAATTAAGATCACACCTTGATAGGTTACACCCAAATTTACTCCAGAAAACCCCCCGACTCCTCTACACGATTTAGACAATTCGAAATAGGCGATTTATTATACGGCTAAAAACTTTCACGGGACCCGGTATTGGATTACCAGGGCAAATACCCAAAATTGAAAACAGGCCCCAAATCCTTTACGGTAACAGTAGATGATGGACAGGGAATTGAAGCGGCACCATAGAACCCAGCTTCGATCCCGAAACTATAGAAAGAACCACAGACATATAGCCACTCTGTCGAAAAAACCGGACCGAATTGCCAATAAGTGGGGGGGAAATGCGAGAATTAAATAAAGAACTGTTAAAAAACTAAACCAATAGAAACATTATGAACAAAAAGAGCCAAATAAAAGACTCCACTGTCTTTGGAGAGGACTTGCGTGAAAGGAGCCATCGGAAGGGCCAGCCAGGCCAGCTCGACCTGCCGGCGAAAATGGGAGGCGCAGCGGCGAAACGCAGCCTTAAAAGAACTCAGGCGGCGGTAAAATGGCTGACTCACCCATTCCAGGTTCCAGGGGAGGAAGAACGGACGACACAGGCAGGCCCCATCCGAACCGTTCCGAAGTCTTCACTAAGAATGAACCGCGCAAGTCAAGTCAAGTCCGCAAAAGCCCCACCCTACCTGCAGAGACACGTCACCACGTAGGACTGAACTAAGAGGGGCAGGGTGTTCTATATGTAAAATTGCATGGTGGACTCCAAATGTGTGCAAAACCTGATTGAGTCACATAAACTTAAGCATTGGATTGGTTCAAACTAGGAACCAATACCAAAGAGCTGCTGAAAGGCGGCAAAATTTAAGCAACTTGCAATTGGCTACAAGCAGGCAAGCCAGCCTGTTATAAAAGCCCGGCCTCGGTTTCAGCCAAGTGTTCCTGTGTTTACTGACTAGTTAAGAATAAAGCCTTTGTTGTTGGAACCCGGTCTACCTCGTGTGTTTTCCGAACAAAACAATTCCCAAGATTTTTAGAACAGGGAAAGGATCCAGCAAGAAGACTGCAAAGAGAACAGAATTTCCTGCCCATCATCCTAGCTGCCCACCCATCCAAATGAAAGTAATATAGAGTTCATCAGTTTTCAGTGTTCACCACAGATACACAGACATGTGCAATTGGGCATTTTTTATCTCGATGTAAATGTTTTTCACACATTCAGCCAGTAACAGAGACAATCTTTATTTCTCCAGCGCCAAATTGCAAACAGATTTATACAACACATGCCTTAGTTATTCAAGTTTTGCTCTTTTGAAAATGTCACCAGTGCTGCAGCAGGTTAACATCCAATAACTATGCAATGCTAAGACATATGACGTCCTTGTCCTTCATCCAAACAACACATTTTTGAGAAAAAGCAGGAATGTGCTTTATTGTTAAATAAATAAATATATACTACAGTGGAGAAACAATTACCGCAACAATTATGAAAATTAAATAGCCTTTGAAGGCACTATAACTATGAAATTCAATGTTCAGAACACTTTGGCATTAGTAAATAAAAAATAAATATTTGTTAACAAGCTTTTTCAAAACTCCTCTGCCCAAGAAGCAAATGTATATTTATCAGTTTGTTTCCTTTTGCAATTTGAGAATGGATTCGACCTACACTCTACAAATGATCAAAGCCCAACACTGACAATGAAGATTGCCTTTTTCATCATATGTCATATGATACAATCTCTAATTGATTTTTTTTTCAGAAACTGCTTTTATTAAAGCTATTTTACAAGAAAAAACACTGTTTCTCCATGCTACAGTTATCTGAGCCTGAAAAACTTATGATTGTGATCTGCCTCCTTATTTTTCATTGTGTGTCTAGACTCTAGACAATTATTCAGGTGGGAATTGAAATTTTATTTTTAAGCATACATTCCCACACCAGGGGAAGTCTTTATGTATTTCTCTATGCAGGTAATCCTTGAATTAGCATTCATCTTCGTGACCATTCAAAGTAATGATGGATCACTCAAAAGCAGAGGTGGTATTCAGCGGGTTCTGACCAGTTCTGGAGAACCGGTAGTGGAAATTTTGAGTTGTTTGGAATACTACCTCTGATTGGCCCTGCTTCCATCTATTCCCTGCCTCCCAAATCCCAGCTGATGAGCTGGGTCTATTTTTGTTGCCCTGCACAGAACAGAACTGGAAAACAGGTTAGTGGGGCGGGGAGGGAATAGGGATTTTACAGTATCCTTCCCCTGGAGTGGGTGGGAATGGAGATGTTGCAGTGTCCTTCCCCACCACACCCATCAAGCCACGCCAACAGAACCGGTAGTAAAAAAATTTGAATCCCACCACTGCTCAAAAGGTACCTACAACCTGGATTTGAAGTTAGATGGGATCAGGGGACTGCATTATGTGTGCTCAGAGAACAGCACTCATTCATGGCTGTTTGTCCAATCACTTGATTACAATTTACGACATTTTTGCTGAAAACCAGCATTTACTTCCAGATTCTGGCAAAAGCACCCAAAGCAACAAAAGCATGAAACAACTGTTGCAAAAAAGGGCATAAAATGGGAGGACAGTTATGGGATGACCTGCTTAATGACCATCATGACTTATGACTGAAATTGAGGGGCTAAATTATGGTTGTAAGTCAAGTGCTCTAATAAGAAGGGGAATTAAAAATATGACGTCAATGCAGATTTCAGCAGAGAAATGTACTCACCAGATTCTTTGGGAGGCTTTACTATTTACTTAAAACATATAGCAGAGCAGGTTATTTACTCAAAATAAAATAAAAATATTTTGCTTTTTCTGCAATTGCAGCATGATAAATGGTTCATGGCATGTATTTGTCCGGTAATCATAATATGCATTTATATGGATACATGAGCTCTCTTACTAGGTTTACCTTCTCAATTAAAACATTCAACATTAACATGTGGCACTAATTGGGCTGTACTCTATTCATTTGGCATCCTTATTGCCATACCTGCCAATACAGGAATTGTGTCTGAGGAAAAAACACCAATGCAGCAACAGCAGAAACTGAAAAAGGAAAGAGATTCAACTGTAGATTCTGTTCAATGGAGCAACAGAGTGAATTCTACAAGACTAGCTTCAATGCTGTAAAATAGACAACCTTGGAACAAAATGCTGAAGTCCAAGAAGTGTTTATTTTAATAAGTTTGGTGGACTGAACTGAACTGCAAGCTATTTAGGATTTTTAGGTTTATGATATTATTCTTTAGTAGGCTAGTCATAGAAAGTCATTTGTCTTTATTTACTTAATTACATTATATTTCCTGATCTTTCAAAATAAGTTAAATCAACAATGAATTAAAAACACAAGTAGGAAAAACTAAAATGATGCCAAAAAAAGAATATCTGAGAGGAAATACAAGTTTAAGTTCCAGTATTTATTATGGAAATGTTTTCTATATTATAATCTGTCACAAATAATTCTATAGTAAAGTATAATCTTCTACTGCATTGGGGAGCAAGATTCATGGGCTATCCTTTCTGTCCTGATTTTTTTGCTCTGGGAAATTTTTACATAATTCATATGGAAAGTATGCAATTAAATGTATAAGACTTTATTTAGGATCAGCTGAGTTTTTGCTGATTTTCTCTGAATGAACCATTTTGAGCAGACTGATCTTTTGTGCTCACAGATTTAGTGGCACTCTGAATAGCATATAACAGGCATCACTTTCTGTACTCCAAAAAAATTTGGACGTCATCTTCAACTAATATGCCCACTAGGGACCAATATAAGTGACAAGCTATGCACTATGGAAATTAAAAATACTTATTTCACACAGGGTGGTAAGGGTCACTGTGGGCAGAACAAGAAGAAGCTTCTTGGATGAGAAGTGAAACGTCTTCAAAAGAAAAACCAAAAAGTTTAGTTGCCTCTTGAAAAAGCACCTTTGGGACAACCATGACCTGAATAACAGAATCTCCATAGACATCTGTGGGCAGAGAGAGGATGCAGAACAGAACAAGAACATTTTAGAGAAAGCTTGCAAAGATAAGTACGAGGGCAAATCTGATCCGGGACCTCAGGTTACCTATCCTTGATTTGATTTTATTACTCTCAAATCCTCATGTAAATGATCTCACAATCTCACAATATACCATATAAAAATGGTTAAGATTTGCCCAGAAAATAATTAGGAAAGATTTCATAGATTCTAAAACAATAACAACACCATCCTCAGTCAAGATTCTAGCACACCTAGCTTCTTTCCACATTTTATTCAAATATACAGAACTGTCCAGTTTCATATTATGCACGTTTATGCATTTTGACAAATTTGGGTCTACAAAAATATATACCCTTTAATCTCGAATGTAGGCCACTTGTAAATATTTTTAATTCTTGCTTTGATCTGACAAGCCTATTTAAAAGTACTACACTCTCAGTGACCTCTTTTTTTCCTTTTTTTAACAACTACAAAAATTGTCGAATGATTTACTTGGATAAATCAGGTCAATACCATCTTACATTAATCTTTTTTTATATAACCGTATTGATTTTCCAAAAAAGATTCAAAGTTAAAAGATAAACAGAAATAGAAAATTAAAACAAAGGTTCAGGAAAAGAATAAAAGTAAAAGTGCAGAAAATAAAAAAAAAGTAAGTAAAGTAGGGAAAGAATTACTTCCAACTGTCCCTCATATAGATATAAAAATATATCAATTTTTTTAACTCTCAGATTCACATTGATTTACACTATTTTGATAATCCCATATAATACTAATTATAACTCCAAATAAACCTTTTAGATCTTTCAGTTTCTTGCAAAAAGTCCAATAATGGTTTCCAAGTGGTGTGGGAATAAAATTTATTAAAGTCTTTTCATTCATCAGGGTGGTCAACTTCACTCTCGTAAAGGAGACAATTTTGCCTTCTATCTATTTCAAATTTTCAATATGGTACATTTAACAAAATAACAACCATTTTGCATTTTAAATTGATCCACATGAATGACAAAACATTATACACATTATTCCCCAGTTCAGCCTTGCTTTAATTTCATGTTTCCTGTTGTTATTTTTAATAGGTTGTTTCAGATGCTGCACTCACAAACAAAAAAGAAAAGTTAACTGCATTGTGTAAGATAACACCTGCATTTGTAGTCTAAGAAGGCGAGAAATTAGGGTAAACAGCTTGTTTCAAATAAATTACAGTTCAACTTTTTTTAAATTGAATTTTGACAATGCGGGAAGCCATAGTTAATTAAAAATGTAAATGTAAACTTTCTAACTGTTTATCACATTCAAGAAGTTTGAGGGATCATTTTCATCACAATAAATCCAATGCAGCATTGGTGGATGTCATCTCTAAATGGCAGAGATAACTTTTCAATGAAAAAGAAAATCTCATAAAATCTTGTGAACTTTTTACCTAAAAAAGCATTATTCTCTTAGGCCATCATCAACATAATTTAATGGCACTTACTGTTTGAAAAGATTTACAATAAACGGTGGTATATCATAATATCAATACCCTGATGTTCTCATCTCTCTGCCATATTCAAAGTCACTGGCTGCTACTAATGAGACTGGGAAAATGCCTGATATGAAATCCTGACATATCTTTTTCTACTTAGAACTGAGGGGGGAAAAACCCCATATTATGCAAAAACACAAAAGAATGAGTCAGTAATTTTGTTCTTTTCATTGGCCAACTTGCTGTTTCACCCAACCCTGCATCAAGAAATACTTCTTCTCTTACTTCATGTAAATGTTTCAGTTTGAATCAAGTAGTAATTTGTAGGTGAACACAAGTTGTAATTTAATTTGTGAGGCAGCTGTCATTAAATAAAACCACACAGTAGCCTAACGAAATTTTGCATGAAGAAGAAATCATTCTGCAGATTGGATAAGTGTATCAACAACATTAAAAGGCTTGGAGCATTCCTTTATAAGCAAAGTAAATAAAGGTAATGATATTAACAGATGTTCCCTTTCCTTTAAAGCTTCAATATGCTAATTCCAAAATCAACTCAACAAGCTGCTACAGTAGAGGCCCTTTCTTAACCATTGGGGTAAGGATTGCTGATTTATCAAAATGCCATGCCATCTCAAAGATGGTTAGTTAACCTATTGAATGGAGCCATGCACAGCAATTATGGACACGTCTAGCAGATAGCTTTGAGGACTATGGTGGCCAAGCCAGATGGCACTGGGAAGTGATATAAAAAACAACAACAATTACAGTGAGGGCTGTTTGGTATTAAGAAGTTAGCTATGTGTATGGCAGATGAGAAGGAAGTTACAAGTGAAATAACTGGGACTCCATTTGAGCAATAAAGTTGTGAAATAAGAAGGGGGTGTTTTAATAGGAATTGCAACAATCACAAGAATTTGTGCTGTAAATCTCATAATTTTTCTCATAATTCAAAATTTTCCAACCTAAATGTGGTAGCCTTCATTTTTTTTTTTTAAGAAAGGAGATTTCCCAGCATGGTGCAGTGGCCTAGAGGTGGTGCTCTCATCTTGGCTGTGAGTTCGATCTTAGGTAGAGGCAGATATTTCTCTCTCTGGGCACACTGAGAATACATCTGCTGAACAAAGCTCCACATTGGTGACAGGAAAGGCATCCGACCATTAAAACACTCTGCTAGCCCAGATTCCATCCTGCAAGTGATAATGGGATTGTTAAATGATGATGATGATTTCCCAGCATCACAATATTTGTCAAATTAATCACAGTGCTTGGAGGTATATATTATGAAGGGACAAAGAAAAATTAGGGATATTCCCTAATGAAATATAGTGGATAAAATGGTTATAGAAAAAGAATGTGAAAGGAAATTATACTGTAAATAAATGAAAATGAATATGTCAGTATGTTAATAGCACCAAGTTAGCGATGTAAGATAAATAGGAGATCAACTGTTGTGTGTGGTTTCATGTTGTAGTATGTATGGCAAAATAACTGCCAGGAAAGTTGTACTGTGTTAAATGTTTTTAATGTTTATTCAATAAAATTTTGTAAAAAAAAAAAGAGATAAGAATGAAAAACACAGGAAATGCAAGCATCATATATAAAAAATTCTATATTAGCCCAATAAAGTCTGTAGGAAAAAAAAAGAAAAAGAAATATTAAGTTTCAACCTAATCATTTCACACATGTTGATCTGTAAGTGCTGGCCCCAGGCATGCCACTATTTTTATGAAGGAAGGACATCGGCAACCAAAAATGTAGAGGAATGGCTGCATCAATAAATAAGTCTGTCATCATGACTCAAGTGCATTTTTTTTCATTACCTTGCAGGTCACTAGCAAAGGAGGGGACAAGTCCAGCCATTTGGATGCAACTTAGAATATTCTTATTTTAGTAGCAAGGAAGAACAGAATATGCTGACTTCTTTTTGCCATACTGTGGTTCACAACTTTGCAGCTTCTTCTCACTTACAGCTTACCAGAGATGCTGAAACAAAGGCTGGACTGAAAAGCTACAATGGTGGAGAAAAAAGAGCTGAAGAAACATTCACCTAATCCGCTAATTCTGGAAATTTAATGAATAAATGTGTAATATTATGTAACTTGTAGCTATGTGATAACTATGTCCCTGTGATTATGCCTTTCCCTATCACTGATGAGGCGACTGTCTCGGGAATCTGATTTTGAGTCATGAAAGGGCAGCAGAATTCTTTTCTTTCACTGTTGTTATTATTATCAAGAATGTATTTCTGCTAGGGCTAGGCACAAACACTTTTGCGAGTCTGTCTTAACCATCAAAACAACCTGGCCAGCTCTAGATATTACAGAAATTTGACAGAAAGGTGGTGCTATTTACTACTCTGAATCTCAGCCTATGCCTTCAGAAATTCAGAAGATAAATCTGGTTAATGGCAAAAATCAACTCTGGGCTCCCGGTCTGATAAATCAAACACAAAACACTCTATCAACTAGATGTCAGAAATGAGAAGGAACTCTGCTAGCAGAGATCTTTTCCATTTCTAAACCACCATCCTGGTCCTTGATAGAACTGATTGGCTTTTTGACATATTTTTCTATTATAGAGATAAAAAAAATATCCCTTTCACACCCCTATCTTTATATCAAATTTGTTCAGAACAGATATGCTCAATACTTGTATTTTTTTTTCTCGATTTGAAAAAAGGGTGTATCAATCCAAATCCACAGATTGTAACATTTATCTTTGGAAAAATGTATTTTTCTGAAAGGAATTTAAGAGGACAGAATACAATCTATTTTTCACAATACATTTTTTCCTGTTATACTACCCCAAAAAAATTCATATTTTAAGCCAAAGATCTGAAACAAACCCAATTCTTAGCATTATAAACATACAGCAATGGTCTTTAAAGATTAATTAGGATAATTATACATGCTTGTATTTATTATATAGAACAGTCATAAATAATGAAATGATTATGACTGTTATCAGTCATAAAAAAGTCAAATAACAGAAGAAAAAATAGCGTCTTATTCCACTTGATGGAGAGTAAACAACAAAAATACCTATGTTGGTTGTAGGGAAAAAAGGAACCCAAATTCTCCTCCAGCCATGGCTTCTTTGCCCCAGAATGTTAGACATTATCCTATACTTCATCTACTGATGTATGAGTGTTCAGTGTGCCAGCTCCATCCTAATTAACAGTGATGTTAAACTTTAGACTTAATGAATAAAACACTTGATCCAATTTTTTGGACATTTCTGCTTTTTTCCCTTTCTAACTTGATAAAACATTCTGTAAAACATGTACAATACATTATTTGGAGACATTTTGTAACATAAGTGTTATGCAATCATAAGCCTTGAAATCTCTTACACAGGGAATGGCCAACATTGTTGGCAATTAAAATCTTCTTAAGGGCAAGTGTAAGTGCTGTCTAATGAAATGAAAAGCATCACTGAAATCAGTGCTTTTTAGTTTTACTGTCACCATCTCTAGTGCCCCCAAATTTAAAAATGAACTGTTGACGAGAAAGATACTTTCATGAAATCTTGCAGCATAGATTATTTCTGATCACTTCCATCCACACTCTAATCAGAGTTTGCATTTACTGGAACAAATAATTTCTTATTATCCAGTAATGAACTTTATTCTCAACTAAATTCAATTTTATGCCTATAGGAGATGAATAGGCTGGCGGGGTCAAACAAATCATCAGTTTGGAATCACTCTGCTCCTACAAAAGACTTAAGTCCAGCTGCCCCTTGAATTCTGTTGACTCTTATCTAGCACCAATTTGCCTTGGTGGTTCAGATTTTTGTGTACAGGAAGTATGAAATTTACCTGAAGTACTTTGAACTAAACTCCTATTTCTAGTTACTTGCCTAACAATGGGCATACTCAGGTAGGTTGTTTGGGAGAACTAGCACTTGCCACTGCTGTCTTTTATTCTGAGATCTCATCCAAATAGATCTGATCCTGCTTAGCTTCCAAACCGAGGCAATTCATCCAATAACAATTTGCTTGTTATTATACCATATAATAATGTTATTAATATTATAACATTAATAATTTCTTATTGTTATTATATATCATACATTCTTTAAATTTGCAGGGCAGCTTACTCAAATAAAAATAAAATGAAATACAGAACCATAGTTCAGTGTACGAATTAATAAGTCACAAGTGTGAGTTAACAGACAGCTCTATCAAAAGAACCTGAAATTTAGGCAGTCTGAAAATCAACTGACCCTAAATTTACAAGGCTAAAAGCTTTGACCCGGTGTTCTTGCACAAGTGGCAGCCAAATGTGTGAGTATTTCAGCACAAGCGCAAAGGCGATTCTTTGCTTCAGAGCAGTAGCAGCCACCAGTTTTTTCCTGGGAGGGAAACAGTGACAGCAATAAAGGGACGATGAGAGCAGCTCTGCTTTTCTCCTTCAAAAGATGTGGTGGGTGGTGGGGGGAGCAAATGTGGACAGTTCTGCGCCATAGTTCTCTTCTTGTAGCTTCTGCAATGAAAGCTGCAAAGTAAACAAACAATTCCATAACTCGAGAGTATTCTTGCCATGGAAGTTGATGGGCAGTAACAAGCTCTTGGTTAGTAAAAAAAAATAAAATAGCATCATGCTGTGACAAAAATCCTGTTGTGAAAAATAGTCTGTCAGATGAAGTAAACAGATCTAAATTCATGGCGTGAAAGATGATTTGGGGCAAGAATTGCACACAGTTTTGGCCACAGGGCTAGAAATAGCCCACTAGCTGCGAGGCTACTGAACACTCCACAAATTCTCCCTTCTCTTTTCATAGACCAGGCACATGAGGAAATCAAGTGACTTATCAAATTCCAAAGGGCAGCTAACCAGAACAGGAAACTTTGGACCTAAAGTGGCATCACTGGGGAGGGACTTCCCTGAGAATAGCTGCCAGCTAATGATGGAGTCCTCTCCTGAAAAAAAGGTATCTATCTGGGCCTGCATGCCAATCCTGAGAATGGAAATGGAAAACACCTTTCTCTAATGTAGACACAGCAGTCAGAAATCATTCAGGATCCCTTCCAGCTTGATTTGGGGTTATAGTTACCACAAAACCACTAGCTGTTCTGAAAAACACTAGCCTAATTTTTAATCACAAAATGTCCATGGAACAGCCTAGCAAAGCTGTTCATTTACAGTGGGGGTGTCAAACTCACATCATCACCATGGTGTCACATGACATATGAGGACTTTTTTCCCCTTCACTAAACCAGGCAGGGCCAGTACATGATGCATCTGGCCCGCATCTGAGAAGGGAACTTACCATTTAGGTTATCCAGCATTGCTTTTGCTAGATGAATTATGGAATGCCAATTTTTAAAATCCACAATTCTGTAAAAATGAACCTCTTGAAGCAATTTGTATTTCAAAGCAGGCTTCCACAAATGGTGGTTTCTCAAGGCCCTGTCCCACTGGCCGATGGACACAAAACATATGCATAAAGGACACAGCGGACGAGCAAAATTTCGGGGGTGNGCTACTAATGATGTGTAGACGTTCCGTGTACCTTTTGTTTCCTCCCTCTTTCGGTTTTCAGCTGCAACGGATGTGAGTTGCAAGGATGCCCAGAGGATGCAGAGAGGATACAGCAGACATTTAACGGATGATAAACGGACATAGAACGTTTGTTGCTTGGATGTCACGGATTTACATCATACACAGCGGAAAGTTCATCCATTCACAAAGTTGTGTGCAGCTCAAAACTTCTTGCGTGGATGAAATCTCAGTGGACGGATGCTCGACGGATAGAGCATATGAAACACATATGCAATGAGTACACAACGGATGCATCACGTTTTCCAACAGATGGCAAGCTTTTTTTAACATTTTACATCCTCTTTGCATCCGTTGGTGCAGGGGACATGGGCTTAAGTACTGCAACTCCCTGCAAAGGCTGAGAATTGCAAGGCTGAGACCTGTTGGCAGTATCAAGTTGAGGAAGGCTGGTTTATTTAAAGACTGTGCTAATGTTACTATCAAGGTTTTGTTGCACAAGTTATGCCTTTGTAATACAAATCAGAAACGATATTAGAAATTGTTCTGGACTTTATTTGGACAAGCTTATCCAGGTGAAGTGCCAGGAACATTTTAAAAAGAGGAGGAATAAAGACAATGGTTTGTAGGGTACTGAGCAAGCAATTATGTTAAGCTACAGGGGAAAGAGGATGATCCAAGAGAAGAAAGAAGGATAGTGATGCATTCCTTTGGTCACAAATAGAGAAATACATAGTGGGAGCTATTGGCTAGATCCTTTATCAGGGAAAGCTGATAAAGAACTTGGTTTTAGTTATCGCTTCCCACATAGCAGTTTTATTTTGAGATTCCATTTTATTCACATGTTATGAATAAACAAATGGACCTGGCCTATATTTCTTGAAATCTGATGGGCTTAGGAGAGAAATTCAGTGGTGGAATTCAAATAATTTAACAATCATATGTTAATTTGTCAGCAACAATAATTTGACAGCTAAAGTCAGGTTGGCTGTCATGGGAGGCATTGTCCATCCCTGTCCTCTTATTCCACCACACATGCAGGATGAGCCTCCTGTGAACACCAATCTGAGCCTGGGTGAACCAGAAATTACTCCCTCTGCTATCAAAGTGGATCCTGGGCGCTGTGCTGCACCGCAATGGAGAAACGGGCAATGAAGCGGCTGGTACCAGGGAAGTAGGAGCATCAGGGAGAAGAGAGAGGAAAAGCGGCTTTCTCCTTCCCTTGCACCAGCCGCTCTGTTGCCTGTTTCTCCAGTGCAGCGCAGAGCAGCGCCCAGAATCCACTTTGATAGTGGGGTCTGTGTGTAATTTAATAACCAGGTCATCTGAACCAGTGCAATGGGCTGAATTCCATCACTGGAGAAATTTCCCTCTCCAAGGGATATACCCTCTTCAGTTGCAATTCCTGTATCATTTATGACAAACGGAAGGAGTTACAACAATTCTTGGAGAAAGTTTGGTGATGATCAGGAGTCTTACTTAGTCTACTTAGAGAAGATGGGTTATGGATGTGTGTATGAGATAATGAGTGTAGTTAGTGAGCTCTGTTATTACTGATGTATTTTTTTCTTTTGTGAGTGGGGTTATGGTTTATAACCATAGAGTAATCTTTATGTTTGTTCTTCTGCACAAAGTCAAGATCTGTAACCCAGTGGTCCCCAACCTTTATGGTTTGATGACCTGGCAGGAGGGGAGGATGAGAGATAGTAAACATCCCATGCAAGTGATAGACTGCCACATGCGCATATGTGCACGCACTTCGGCTCACCACATGCACAAGTTGAGCTATGCATGTGCTGGCCAGCTGCTCACGTGGCTCGGTTGCAAACAGGCCACAGCCCAGTAGTGAGCTGCGGCCCGGAGGTTGGGAACCCTTGATGTAGCCAAATAAATAAATAAACCCGGTGTATATTTTACATACTTCTCTTTAAAGAATAATTTTGCTTGTAATTGTGTCTAATGTGCATTTCTAAAAATCAGTTCCCCAAAATAAAGCATTTTAATGTTACTTTTTTGAATACACACACAGTCCTGCACTGATTTTCCACTAACATCCATTTTAATTGTTGAATTGCATTACAATTTTTGGGAAAGGAAGAATTTTGAAATTCACATTGTATGCTGTAAAAAGGAAAACTTAGATTAGTACGTTCAAATAACTCACCCTGTAAATGTTCAAATTGATATGTATATTCATATTGATATCTATATTCATATATATTGAAAATTGATATGTATATTCATATCAAAATGAATTCTTCTCAACTACTCTAAGAGCCTTGGTGGCGCAGTGGTTAGAGTGCAATACTGCACGCTACTTCTGCTGACTTCAAGCTGTCTGCAATTTGGCACATCGAATCTCACCAGGCTCAAGGTCAACTCAGCCTTCCATCCTTCTGAGGTTGGTAAAATGAGGTCCCAGATGGTTGGGGGCAATAGGCTGACTCTGTAAACTGCTTAGAAAGGGCTGTAAAGCACTATAAACCTCGATATATAAGTCGAAGTTGCTATTGCTACTTCAGAATATGTACACCTTATGAATCAGTTTTAGGATGGAAGTCAATTAAGTTTCTCAAAACAAGATCTGATGAAACTATGCAATTATTTGGAAATGAATGTACCACCCCTCATATTAAATCTCTGCTTCTACTGTGTTCCGTTTTTATGTAGGCCCTTTGAATAAATGAAAAGCAACCAGAGAAAGGCACATTAAATCTAATTGTTGAAACTGTGAAGAATTACCTGAAGAATACAAAGATATAAAAATGAATGATCCTGGGTATCCTAGTTTTACATTTTTTAAAAATGTCCAATAATGCTAAGAAGATTGATTGGTCTAATTTCAAAAGAATCAAAATGTGAAATTACTTTTCTTTTTTTAGAACTGGAAAGACTTAATGGGATTTTCCAGTTACTGGAAATCAAAATCAATCCAGAGCACTTTAAGCCAACAATTTTAAGCAAGGGTGTTGTGTCCTATTGGAGATACATATTCCAGCAAATATACCGGAGATGCTTGTGGCAGAATATCTTTAGATACTTTCACTATCTCATGATCATTAATGATCACCATCTAAGAGTGCAAGATCTGGGGGCCCTTCTTGTGGCTACTTATGACTGATCCCTGCTACCATACTGGACACAACCTGTTCAAGGAAATCACACCAAGACCAGCTGATGGCACAATTACATAGCTTTGGTCAATAATTTTCCTTCTTTGCTGTTTGATGAGGAGATTCTAGAATGGAATTATTCATAAATGGTTTCTGCTGAAATGTCAAGAAAATAATGTGTCACGGAAGACAGCTACATCAATTGTTTACAAAAAGATCAATCATACAGTGGTAGATTGGATGGATGGATGGATAAATACACACACACACACATATACACAAATGCATAGACAGACAGACAGACTTCAGCAAAAATAATCTGGTGCCATTAATGGCACTCATTCATTACAGGTATTTCCAAGATGAACAGAAACAAGAATATGAGACTTCTGAATCTGTCAGGAAAGGACTGGCTTCTTTCTTCATTTACCACTCAGCTCCCTTTGAAAGGTATGCTTCTGAGATCGTTGGGGCAAAGAGACAGATATTCACAAGGAGAGAATGCCAATCCTCAGATGTTCTTTCAAAGCAGTATTTCTGATAGGTACAGCTTTATTCTGTGTTCAGAGCTTTGATCACATAGTTTTTGACCTGCAATTTTGACTTTTTTAAACCTGCTCTCCAGATAGCAACTGCAATAGCACTTAAGACTTACAGCCCTTTCTAAGTGGTTTACAGAGTCAGCATATTTCCCTTAACAATCTGGGTCCTCATTTTAGCGAGCTCGGAAGAATGGAAAGCTGGATTAACCTGGAGACAGTGAGAATCAAACTCCTGGAGTGAGGCAGTGAGTTAGACCTGCAGTACTGCATTCTAACCACAGCACCACCATGGTGCTTATAAGATAGCAATAGCACTTATACATGCCGCTTTGCAGTGCTTTATAGCCCTCTCTAAGCAGTTTACAGAGTCAGCCTATTGCCCCCAACAATTTGGGTCCTCATTTTACCCACCTCAGAAGGGTGGAAGACTAAGTCAACCTTGAGGCTTGTAAGATTCGGTCTGCCAAATTGCAGGCAGCTGGCTGCAGCAGAAATAGCTTGCAGTACTCACTCTAACCATTGCGCCACCAAGGCTCTTGCATTAGCCCAAGATTGGTACTCTTATGCAGACAGTCTCCTACTTATGAACTTTCGAGTTACAAACTTTTGCTGACACAACAACTTCTGCACAAGTCTGACCTAGAAGATCCTAGAAGTCAGGAGAAGGTGGAATAGAATTAGTTTTTGGCATGCTACAAGTCTCCTGTTGAAAAGGACAACCATGCCACACACCTGAGGGGCTGACAGAACACCTTGGCCAAGTGAAGTAGGCACAGTCCCACCCAAAAGTGGATTCAAGCATCCTGACGGGAAAGGATCACTGAGGCAGGACGATTCTGCTCCACTTGAATGCTGACTTAAGACGAGGCTTGATTGGGATAAGAAAAAATAAAGGTGAGCTACCAGCACATCCAGAAAGGCTTGCAGTGTGAGAATAGAGTCTGTGAGAATGATTATCAGAACTTGGAGCTGGAGGCCTCCACTGCTAGGAAACCTCCACCAAATGCATGTCTGCTTATCCCTACAAAGGATGGAATGGCACAGGGCTGCTCATAAGCTCATAAGCCAAATAGCATGTGCCTTATAACCCTGTTGCAGGTCACGCATGGTGGCAGTACTCAGTCGCTTTGCCAGTGGCTCTTCCCAATGAGGTTCCTAATAGCCCATGGATTGACTGGCCTGCCTTGGCGCCAGTGACTAAAACCAGCAGATCAATACAGGAGAGGTCTTCAGGACCCCACTGCTGGGAGAATATTGTTTCGACTGTCCCACTTCCCCCATGTGGAATAACAGGAAGTTGAAGTACTCACTCCTGCTTGGCGGCCGTAAGTATGTGATCAATTGGATAGGGAAGAAATGTAACTTAACATGTAAGATAAGAACTGTACTGTGCATTTTTTATACTTAGTTGAAGTTACAAGCAAAATGTACGTATAAATAGCCTCTTAGAACAGGGTTGTTCTGTTTCATTGAGAGCTGCATCAGGGTTGTGTTTTGTCAGAGCATTTGGCAGTGTGACTATCTTTATGAAACAATCCAGGAGCAATACACAGCACACAGAGACTTAGACAGTAACAGTAGTTTAATATACAACAGGTATATAAAGACAATATACAAGTGGTAGGCAAATTACATTTACAAGCAAGTTTTTCTTCTTAACACATGGAGAACTTCTGCACTGAATACTGATCACAAGGAAAGAGAACCACACCCTCTAATGGCTACCTTTATATCCACACCTCTTAAGGGCTCTTTATTCTCCAGTCTTAAAGGGAAATACCCACACTCTGCTGAATCACTCGTTACATCAGACAGACTTACATCAACTTCATAGCATCATGCAGCTACTCACTGCTGGTCAGTTTCTAAATCTTAATACCTTAACATGTTTGATCTGGGGGGGCAGGGAGGGTGTGGCCAGGGAGGCCATGGCCAGCTTGACATCACCTATGCTCCGGGTACCTGTGGTGGCTAGAGCACTGTGCCAGGTAAAACGGGCTCCCAAGCTCCGTTTCCGGCTGCAATAGTCTCCTGCAACCTTCTGTCAGCAGAAATGGAGCCTGGAGACCTCCCAAACATGCAGACCTCCCAAACTCCGTTTTTGCTGGCAGAGGCACCACAGGCCGGTCCTTCACTATTTCTAGGGCAGCCCCATGGGCCAGATATAAGCACCCCAAAGGCCAGATCCGGCCATGGGCCTTGAGTTTGACACCCCTGCCTTAGAACATAACCTGTTCGTAAGTAGGAGACTGTCTGCATTGTGCCCTAAGCTACGGCTGGTTTTATCATGGCGGTATTGACACAATACACCCAGCTATAACTCGTAATTTACAAAACATAATAGTTAACTATGATTTTCTTTATACAACTTGCTAAAGCACAATTAAGCAACTACATTGTAGTTTATCAGGTAAGAAACAGCTAATGGAAAGGAATCCATGCACTTTGAATTGTTTTTGCAGGGCTGTGAACATCCGAGATAAGACACTAAGTATTCAATCAAGGTGAGAAAGCAAATCGGAACTAGCTCCTCTTTGATTAAATTCCAGCAGTTAAATAAGAATAAACTTAAAATTGAGATCCTCACATGCAAGTGTCTATTTCATCTAATGCACATATCATTTGGATTTATGTTCTCTACTATTTTTGCCTTTTCAGGAGCCTGATTTATAATAGGAATTCAATGCTTGATTTTGCTTGATTTTCTGTTTACCAAATGGTATGTAAATTGTACAAATTTCCACCAGACAGGTGCTGCCATGTAACTTATTATCAGAGAAAGCACAATTAAGAGTGCAAGGTATCATTAACTGAGCTGTAGTTTAATCAAGTTTCACCCTCTTCAGAGAAATAGCTGAACAACTGGAAACAGTAGCAGAAATTGATTTAACAACTAATAGATGGGTAACAGTACTGTCTCAGATGGATATCCTACTTATTAAGTGTTTAGGCATTAGAAACATGTCATGTGTCAGAAAATTTTTCAGATATAGGGACTAATAAATGCAGATTAAAAATAAATAAAATCTGGTTCCTAAGATTGCCATGTGATTTTTTTACACATCCCAAAATCTCATGACATTATTTTTCAGATGGTTGGAATCTATCTCATCAAATATGGTGATCTCATGAGATCTCAACAATCAAAACAAAAATCAGTAATCAGTGGGGCTATGATCACTTTGGCCAAGACAGGTCCCTCATTTTTAAGTTCTACTCTGTATCCTGTTTGAATTTTTATATTGCTTGGCTTCTACCAATGCAGCAATGGTGAAATGTTCCATGAGTAATCACAAAATTCCCTACCTAGAAGTGGGAAAGGGTAATTAATATTTTGTAAAATTGTTTATTTGGGGACACTTTATCTTGTAACAATGTATTTTAATCTCTGCAGTTCTAAATAAAGGAGCATTAAACAATTTCTAAATTATTCCTTTGTTTTGTTCTTTTCCATTTAATTATTTTCAGCTTGCTGGTGTTTTGTGATTTGGTCAATCTAATTTTTTCATGAGCCACTTTTTAATGGAACATATCTAAATATATGTGAATAAATCAGAACAGCCAGTTGGGTCCAATGTCAATTTGATTTTCCACAATACTTGTCAGGTAGTAGAAAAAAACCTGAAATGGTTAACATGCAGATAATCTAAAGAGAGTCAGAAGTGGTCATTTCTCTTCCTCCAGATCTCTCAGTCTATCTTAGATAAATGCACCATTGAGAACAAGGAATGAAAGAGAAGCAGGCTTCATGGCAGCTTAACCTTATTTACTTATTTGGCTGTTAAATTTTTATGACGTTGAACTCCCCTGTAAGGTGATTCTGGGCAACTTAAATGGACATTGGTAGAAGTTACCGTGAACGCCCTTTCTATCTATGCTGCGAGAGAGCCCAGGATGGGTTGACTCCTTCCTATGAT
>BHFT01008576.1:0-30786 GCA_004320025.1 Laticauda laticaudata
ATTTTTGCCCCTTTTGAGAGCGGATAAGAACGGATGGAGCCACCCCCGGATTTTTGGCCGTCCGCTGTGCCCTTTTACATACGTTTTGCATGCGTCGGGCGATGTGACCTAGCCTTTAATTAGGTGGGGACATATGAATTACAAAATGAGTTCACATGTAGTGGGAAGCTACAGCTTTGGAAAAGGGGCCAGCCAGGAAGCAGATACAAAGTGAGGCAGAGCATTAATACCACTTGCTAGTGCTAGTTAGTAAGGATTGGAGCAGGAAGAAACATGGCGCACCATGTGTTGTTTGTGTGCATCTTACAAAACATCTCAGGGTAGGACTGTGAACGGGGAGGCTGGATCAAAATAGAAAATACTAAATATTTGAAATGGCGACAAGCCTCGGCGCATTCAGTGCTGCCGAACAAACCACAGAGCCAAGTTTTTGGTGTGCGGGATTCATATTAAAGTTCAACCCTTGTCTACTTTCCTACGAGTTGATCTCGCGGAATTCAACGCCGGCAACAAAACCAGCCGAGGAACAAAACGGGGGCGAAGAGAAAGGGACAACTGGGATCCTCCTTTCCCAAACGGGAAGGAAAAAAAGCACCGCTCGATTTTCCAATGGCCAAACTGGAAGAGGGTGTTTGGCTTGCAAGATTGAAAGAAGAGAAGGAGGCGGGTGGCAAGGCGCTGACTGAGGGGAAAGAGGGCATTTCCGAGAAGCAAAATGTGCTGCACCTGTGGGGCGCGCCAACCGACAAGCGCTCCTGGTGGCCGGACACCAACGCGACTCCCCTCGCCATGGCCAAGCCAGGCAACTGGGCGGCGTTTGGCTTCCGCATCCGTTTCACCCCCGTCAGATCCATTGCCATCGCCTTTGCGCTCACCTCCCACTGGAAGTTTCCTCCCACCCGACGAACTTCTTAGCCCAATGGGGACGAAGGGAATCTTTCCCCCCCCCCCCCNNNNCCCCCCCCCCCCCCCCCCCCCCCACACCCCCAAAACCAAGAAAAAAAAAACAACAAAAAAAAAAAAAAACCAGAGAAAACCAAAAACGATCCGGTTCGGACGAGTCAATGGCCCGTGAAAGATTTAGAGGAGATGAAAACCCAATTCACGCCCCGCTTGCGCTTGCCTGGGTTGTAACTACGGAGAGTACGTAGCTTCCGCTTAGCCAGGAAAGGAGCTGTTGACGGACAACCTCAGAGAGAGACCCCGGCTCACGCAAGCAGGACCTGTGTGGAAACTGGAGCGGACCCCCCTGGCTGTCCGCCTTCAGCCGACTCTGTAGTATAGTCAGTCGGAGGAAAGGAAGAGGAAGAGGAGCGATGACAACACAACTTTATTGTTCGTCGGGTTGCAATGTTGCAAACTACATTCCAGTTACAGTTAAATCACCTGCAAGAAGTACCTTGAAAGTAATACAATAGCCCTTGGCGCATTTTGGAGGACAATTCCCTTAGGCTTTTACTGCTGCTTATGATGAATGGGGCGGATGGCTATTGGAGTTCAAAATATTCAGAGTATTCCCATTTCTGGCATTCCTATAACAGACATGTAAGCAGACATATAAACATTGGCATAAACGCCTTCTGCAATGGGATGCTTTTTGGATGCTTCCTCCCCCTTCCCAAGAATAGATAATTTTGGGGTTGACTGGTTCATTATCCCATTTACATGTTCACCCAACTCAAATGATGACTACATTTTAGTTACAACCCCCCTATAGTTATCAATAGAAAATATTTCATTAAAATTGTTAGAACTGAAATCTTCATTTCTAGTGATCTCATGTTAGTTCCCACCAGGACATCACCTCTATTAAATTTCCCCAGGAATATTAATTTATTGTATTAATTATCTAGACAAATTTGCCTAACCCATTATGGGATAGAGATGTGCTTACTTTTGAAAATGGACAAGGTGGACATACCTATTCATTTTCATAAGAAAAACAAACTACTAAAAAAAACATGGCCGTTTTATACAGATTGTTCTTTTTGTAACATTTCCCAGTTGTGGTTCTACATATTCATGTGTAGAAGTGCAATAAAAGGGGAAAAGCCTCACGCTCCTGTGGACAAGTTTGTGAGAGATTTTAGTTGTGAAAATAATTGGGAAAAAACGAAGAGTTTAGGCCAGATTAAAACTCACTTTTTTTCCTGGAAAAGGATAAATGCTAGCCAGATTTCATTTGTGCTGATATATGTCTCTCCTTGAATGTAGACAGAATTAAAAATGTTTTATATGCCTAGTCTGCATATAAAACACATGCTCTAAGTCTCTTTTTAGAACGGTAGAGAATTTGAGGGTCCAAGTCAGTTTAGTATCAGGTTATAGTTGGTATCTTTCTCATAAGACCTGACAATTTAGGATTTCTTAAAAATATCCCCCATTAAATCCTTCTCTAAATATATTTCAGTTTCTTACTGCTGTGATCTGAATTTTCCAAACAGAATGGGTTTTTGGGGGTCAGAAAAGGACAATACTTAGTCCAGTAAGACAAACATTGCTCCATTCCTTGCAAGCTATGTGCTTTTATTAATCTGAGAGGCAGTTTTCTCCAAGCTCGTGTTCTCCAAATGGATTGGACCAACTTACTTAAGTCTTTGGGAGCTTGTTATAAAATCTATTAACACTTATGCTGTGGTCATTCAAGGACATTTGACTTCGTCTAAAAATAAAACTTTATTTAAAAAAAGGACATTTGAATTCATAGATGTTTGTTTCAGTGTAACCTTTCCAGAAAATTCTATGTAATCATTTTTAAACATTTACAATTCACTAACCCCTAGTGTTTTAATCATTGATAAATTACGAATGGAAAATTAAAACAAGCAAAATAGCCTGAAAATAAAGTGTAAGAACACATAGTTGCAAGTTAAAGGATATTGACTAGACATCCAATTGCAAATGGAATAGATGTGTAAGCTTAATGTTTGGATTACAATCTTCAACTTTTTACCATTCAAGACTGATTTCAAAATAAGCATAGACAGAATTTACAGTGTGTATAAAACTTTATATATTGTTAGAATTGATCCAAAGATAGTTCAATTATTCCATGCAAGACCAAGAAATAATTGCATCTAGCTTTCTATAGTTGCATATACAAAAATAAAGACACTTTAAAAATGAACTCAGTTCTGATGCCTATGTGGACCTATCCACTCAGGACAAAAGTGATTGACTAATATCACTATTATCTTTGGGGGGGGATATTTTTTTAATTTCCTTGCCTGGCCCAGAAACAATTCATTGGTAATTTCCTATCCAAATATTATTTAGGTGCACTCCTATTTATTTTCAGATACTAGACAAAGTCTATCTTTATTAGGCCTGGACAAACTATATCAGAAAATGCAGCAATCTTCATCAGGGAAAAATAAGTTACAAAAAGAATTCTTGTGGCGCCTGGTAACACTGTCATTGGTTCAAATAAGAACATTTTGCTACTATGTTTGTTCAAATGTTCAATTAAGGCAATTTCACCCTGCAGTCTAAGCTGCTGTTCACCCCTGCTGCTCTCAGCTGTTTTATAAGCCATGATTTGGGCAACAGGGCCAGATGGGTGCTCGGTCCAAACTATCACCACCCAGGACGTCCATAGTTGTTCCACTGCTTCCTGTCATTCCCACCCATGCAGAGAAGACAAACTCTGATGGCCACCCCTGGGGTAGACAGATGAAAAAGCGTTCTCATTTTCCTTTAATGGACTGATTCTCACAACAGTCATTTTTATGTATTTCTTTTACTTTCCCGAATCATTATGCACATGGATGTCTTCACACCATCGCACCATATTCCTATCCTACTAGCACAGACCTTTCTTGCTTCTTTAATCCCTGTGATACCATTTTTTTTAATCTGATATCATAACAATCTAAATTTACAGGAATAGCTTATTCTTTAACTTCTACATTCCTCTGAAAGTTCATGAAAATGTTGCAGCAATGAAGATCTAATAGTTTAGCCTCACAGACACAAAGTACCTACCTTGAAAATTAAAAATTAAGGGGGAAAGGGAGAAGGAAGTGGCACTGGACATCACTGACTGTCCAACTAGAAAAGTGGAATTTTGAATCAAAGTGCTGTGAGTCTTCCTAGGAGTAGGAAGCATTATTTTTGCATGATTTATTTTTGCATTTGGGGAGTAAACATGACCTACAGACCAAGTTGAACGTGCAGATCTGTCCTTGTTGTGTTAGGTTAGAAGCATAATGTTCATGAGAAGTTTCTAGACATAGTCCATCTAGCCTGGAATTACACATAATTTTTATGCAGTGATTGTATTTTTATTTTCAAATAGAAAGAAATCAGGCAACCTATCCAGATTGGAACAATCATACTTACTTACTTACTGGACTTCTATAGATGCTTATCTCATGTAATTAGTCCAAACCAGGAGTGTCAAACTCACATCATCGTGGTGTTGTCATGTGTTGTATCATAACTCCCCCCCACCTTTGATAAACCAGGTGTGGGCACAGCTAGCACATTATGCATTCAGCCCATGGACCATGAGTTTGACAGCCCTGGTTTAACCAGTTCACAAACATCTAGAAAAACATTGCTAAAAACAAAAGTACCTATCCCCTCCCCCCACCTGCCCAATGCTGATCAGGACTCATGGAGATGACCTTGGGAAAATATTGAGAAGCATTACAAAAGCAGTTAGGAAAGAAAAGTGCCCTGCATCCTGGGAAAGGAAAAACATTAGGAACAGAATCATTGTGGCTCCTCCCTGATTCAATATGATGTAAGAGGGAAAGAAAAGAAAACACAATTATGCTTGCAAGATTCTTTACTGAGATAGCTATACTTAGATTTATACCACTTCACAGTGCTTTACAGCCTTAAAGGCCCGGTCCTACTGCACTTACGGATGCAAAGAGGATGTAAAACGTTAAAAAAAGCTTGCCATCCGTTGGAAAATTTGGAAAACGCTATGCATCCTTGTGTACTCACTGCATAGGTGTTTCATACGCTGTATCCGTCGAGCATCCGTTCACTGCTATTTCATCCACGCAAAAGTTTTGAGCTTCACAAAACTTTTGTGAATGGATGAACTTTCCACCGCATATGATGTACATCCGTGACATATACGGGCAACAAACATTCTATGTCCGTTATCATCCGTTAAATGTCCGCTGTATCCTCTCTGCATCCTCTGGGCATCCCTCAACTCACATCCGCTGCAGCTGAAAACGGAAAGAGGGAGGAACAAAAGGTACACGAACGTCTACACGCATAGTAGCATGGAAATAGAAAGGATGTAAGCGTATGCATCTCGTATATAAAGTAAAAATGGACAAAACGTTTGTATCTGGGATATATATCTCGTATATTTAGGATATCTGCAGTATGTCTAGAGTATGTAGAAGGACACCTAGCGGACAACCGATATTTTCTAAAAAAGGGGGAGAAAATCATCTGGATCGCTGGTATGGTGGACCATACAGTCCCACTATGGTTGCACTGGTTTATTCTATCCCACAACTGTCCTTATTCTAACCCACCAGCATTGCAAGGCTAACCATTTTTTCAAAGTTTTCACCAACACTTTATTAAGTAAACAAAATGAACCAAGTAAACTAAGTGTCTTAAGCAAAGATAACCTTATTAACTTTTCTTAGGTAAACTTTATGACTTAATTAAATAAGCAAAATGAACCAAGTAAACTGTATTAAGTGTCTTAAGCACAAGATAAACTTTATTAAACAAGTAAACAACTCAGTCTCTGAGACTATTCTGAGTCAGAATAGACTATTCTGTGTGCGTGTTGCATCCTTTTATATCCGGAGTGGATGCAATTCATACCCCCCACATGTGCAGTGAACACTTTGCATCCGATATACATCCGCGCAGCATCCCCTTTGTTTCCTATCGGCGTAGTGATGCATCCGCTTCATCCGCTATGCATCCGCCCTTCCGCTATGCTTCCGCTTCGAAATTCTCCCTGGAACCCCTTCGGAGGTGTCATCCTCTTCCATCCGCTTTCATCCCTAGGCTTCCGATGAACATCCGTTTAACATCCCCGCTACATACTACCCACATCCGTTCTTTTCCGTTCTGTTTATGCAAATTTTTGCCACTTTTTGGAGCAGATGAAAACGGATGGAGCCACCCCCGAAATTGTGCTCGTCCGCTGTGTCCTTTCTGCATACAATTTGCGTCCATCAGCCAGTGGGACCTAGCCTTAAGCAGTTTACAGAATCAGCATACTGCTCCCAACAATAGGTTATATTAACAGTCTTTTTGTGAAGTTTGTTTCCTTATCTGGCCAAATTCAAAGGTCTGACACTATCCATCTCATGGAACTCTCAAGATGCCACAAGCCGACTCACTGAAGATTCTTTCAACCTGTTTAACTCTTGGAAGATCCTGGACATTGTGACAGGACCACCAACTTCTACATTCCACTACAGTAAGCTTATAAGCCCAGAGTTAAAGCCCAGAACACGTGACCTTTCTTTGGTATAAGTTAGCTATGTACAGTGTAGGAGTTAAACATGCCTATGTTAGGGGTTTTATTTTGTGTATTTTAATTTTGTAAGCTGCTCTGGAGTCATCATGTCTGAGTTGGGCAGCAAGAATTTGTTAGATAGATAGATTGATAGATAGATAGATGGCTAGATGGAGGGAGAGAGGGAGGGAGACCGACCCTTTTTCCACCAAGTGTTTGGAAGAAAAAGCTGGAAAGAGGAAAGCTTTCTTTGTGAGATCAAGATGCAATGTCCGAGTACATCTTTGAATGACAGTTGGCAAGAGATGAAGGGGAAAGCAGCAGCAGCAAATATTATATAATAAATATTTTCACTATTTAATCCTCTGTATCACTGTGGACATTAGCCTCTATTCAAGTTCAAATAAATGGTTTCTTTGGAAAGTTTTGAGGTGCTGATTCTCCCGCTGTGTCTGCAAATATTTTTTCTGACTTGTCTCCAAACTAGGGAGTTGTAAAATTCCATTAAATTGGTTTGATCACAGATGATCTTTCCAGGGATTCCTCTTGTGATTCCAAAGAAGCAAAAATGAAATAAGGGGTCACTTCACATATACATTGGAAGAGATTGGAAGCTACAGTGCCATTGGAACACCTTGCAGGTGCAAATAAACCACTGCAGAGCACAGACTTAAAATTGAAGAAAAAATATAAGCACAGCGGCAGTGACAGGATGCTTCTTCTGTCAAACACTAATTCAGATTAATCCTATTACTAGGTTATATACATCATAATAATGATATATGATAATGGGTGTATTTTCATCCATAACTTTTAAATATATTGTTAGCAATATGTTCATTGAAGAGAATTGAAATGTTCAATTAATATATTTAGAATAATGACTTTTCACTTTTTTGCAGTTTGTTTCACTCAAGCCTGCTCAAATGTGAGACTTTTATTTTAAATAACTCATCTTGAGATCTTAGGTGGATCTTCTCAATTGTAGTCCCATCTACTGTATGTGGAATGCCTTTTCTAAGCAGGCTGCCTGACACCAGGAACTAACATTTTAAAAAATATCATTTTTAATTGCCTAAGTCAAGGGACCAGGGTAATGATTTGCCACTTTTAGTGTATGCCAGTTTCAGTACCATATCTGACTTGATTTCCCCCACCCCCACCCCCATGATAAATACAGTAGAAATGAATTCAGTGGAATTTGACTGTGAATCCTTTATGAACTTTTTGCTGGAAAAGGGAAAAAAGGGAATTTATGATTTGTGGGTCTGACAATTAGAAAAAGCACAATATGTAAGGAAGGGAGCTATAATGTAACCTTGGAGAGGTCCAAAAGATGCATTTTCAGGAGGCAACTGTACTTTCTTGCTTTTCCTTTAAAGACGTTTCGCTTCTCATTCAAGAAGCTTCTTCAGCTCTGACAGGATAGGGGGGAATGGATTTATATTCCTTGCAGGCAAAGGTCATTTGCATCCTTTTAGAGGGTCGTTGAAGAACTTGGAGGTTTACCTGTATCCTCAGGATTACCTGAGTAGTGCTCCTGGCTCTTGTACTTGCTTTTTCAGGAGGCAACTGGACTTTCTTGCTTTTTCTTTGAAGATGTTTCGCTTTTCATACAAGAAGCTTCTTCCATCTACAAGACTACAAGAACCAACAGCACTACTCAGGTGACCCTGAGCACACAGATAAACATCCAAGTGCTTCAACAACCCTCTAAAAAGATGCAAATGACCAACTGTGAAGCGACTACACACAAGGATTGTGCAGGCTTGCAGGAGGCGAGTTAGAATGCTTCTGTGCTTGTGCAAATGCCTCTGTGACTGTGCAAGCGCATTTGGCATGTGTGTGCACGCAAAGTGTGTACACGTGCGCAAAGCGCACCCACCAAGCCACGCCCACTGAACCGGTGGCAACAATATTTGAATCCCACTACTGCCCACTATCCTATCAGAGCTGCAGAAGCTTCTTGGATGAGAAGGAAAACATCTTCAAAGAAAAAACAAAAAGTCCAATTGCCTCCTGAAAAAGCATCTTTGGGACAACCATGACCTGGATGACTGAGAATCTCTACAGACTCTTAGAGAGAGGGAATAAAATATAAATGTATTTATAACTGCTATAAAGAAGATTGAAAGCCATGTCTTTAAATCATTCTATCTCTCTTTTTTTGTCTTTTTGTTTCTGCTTATCACTTTTCTTTTACTTTATTTTCTTGTTTCTTTAAACTTGTATTATTTTTATTTTGCAAAAAAACCATTAATATAAATATTAATATAAGCTGTGAGCCTCCAGCATCACCTTATTCACAGGAATGGCCCTCTGAATCCAAATATTTTGATAAATGTGTGGTTTTAATACAGGTAGTCCTTGACATATGACCACTATTGAGCCCAAAATTTCTGTTGTTAAATGAGACGGTTGTTAAGTGATTTTTGCCCCATTTATAACATTCATTGCCACAGCTGTTAAGTGAATCACTGCAGGGGTTGGGGTTAGGGTTGCCCTAATATGAATCAGTTGCCAAGTGTCTGAATTTTGATCACATCACTAGGGGATGTTGCAATGATCATAAGTGTGAAAAATAATCATAAGTCATTTTAGTGCTGTTGTAACTTTGAATAGTCACTAAATGAACTATTGTAAGTCAAGGACTCCCTGTTATATATCATATAACTGAGGTGGTATGGATACATATGCTTGTTTTAAAAATATATTTGTTTCCTTCTGCCTCAACTCAAAGTTACTTACCTAGTCCTACTTGCCAATTGACCCAACCATGGACTTTCCTGCAGCTGGTGAAAGTTGGCTGATATTATATCTGGAAGTAATAAGCCAAGCAAGGCTGACATCCAATGATCATGCTACATAGAATATAGTCTCACCCACATTCCTTATATCAAAGTTCACTGTAGCCGAGTGGTTAAAATTCTGGATCTGTGAATAGGACCGTTTTGCTTGTTACATCCCAAGAATTCCAGGCATCTCACTTACAAGGCTATAAATAGCAGTTGCCTGAAGGAATCTCCCACTCCATTATGGGCAGAGTGGGCTTCCAGCTCAGAAGAGCTGAGCACAGAAGAATGAAACTCTGTGACTCCAAATTTTAAAGCATCTCTTTCATAAATATGATAGTACAGGTATTGTGTACATAAAATCTATAATGTCAGTTCTTTGGAACCTGTCTTTGTTTACATTCCTCCCAAAATAATAACAATCACAATGAGCAACACAATATTTCATCGGCAGCAATATATACAGAGCAATTTCCTGAAAAACAAAACTTCTTATCTCAGTTACAGTCAGCCCCATTCTCTACCCTTGTAGAGACTGCCCCTGGCAGCATCCTAATAGCATTATGTCAGCCCCCAAGGCCAAACCCAGAACTAAAATAGTTATTTCCTGATACAAATCTTCAGGGCACCAGAGGGTTTCCGGGATCAGAGCCAAAGGTTTCAAGGAATGAGCTGGTATGTCTTGCTGTAGAAAGGTGCCGTTCTTTACTTGGCAGAAAGTGAGGAAGAATTTATTTGGAGTATGGCATAAGATTATTTGCCAGATAAGAGTTTGCTGTTGGAAGAGATTGAAACTATTATCCACACAACACTGTACTGTCATTTCTGAAATGACATATGGAATTCTCTCTTCTTGCCTCTTTTGGGACAGTATCCAGGTCAGACAAACCTTTATTATATAAATACCTTCTAATTCCAAATTAACATTAAAGTTCCAGCACTACAGCTGGTATATTGTGTCCTTTACTGTTACGTTCTTATGTGGATCATTTATTGTAATAATAATCAAGCTAACATGACTTTAACTAGGTAATACAAAGAATCCAAAGCTTCAATACTCATCTAATGGCAAGAACAGAATGTACACTGCTCAAAAAAATAAAGGGAACACAAAAATAAGACATCCTAGATCTGAATGAATAAAATATCTCATAAAATACTTTGTTCATTACATAAGTTGAATGTGGTGACTAAACAAAATCAACACAAAAATTTATCAATGGGAATCAAATTTTAGAACTCATGGAGGCTGGGACTTGGAAGTTACACTCAAATTAAAGTGGAAAAAAACAGAACAGGTTGAATCCAATTTTGATGTAGATGTCCTTAAAATCAATTGGTGGGCAAAATGAGGCTCAGTAGTGGTCGTGTGGCCTCCACCTGTGCCTGTATGACCTCCCCGTACATTCATCCTTTCTGGGGCACTGCTCCGACTAGAGTGGGGATTGAGTGCGTCTCTGAGCAGATCTCCTCCACCTACTGACTAAATTGCATTTCATTGGAGCAGTCCTGTGGTCGCAGCATGCTGGTGTTGGTGAGGATAGAGCTGAGACACTGACTAAGATGTACTCATTTGGACTCTGGGAACGTGCGTCGGCTTTCATATGTTCCTAGCATCATATCTTGCCTTTCGTCTTGCACGGAACTTCTGACACCTACAGTCACAGGTCCAGAGGGATTGGGTATGTGCATTAGATAGGAAACGTCTAGGGAACCGAACACGGCACCCAAGTAGTGGTCTTTCACAAGGGGGTCTGAGGATCTCATCTCGGTACCTAATGGCAGTCAGGGCTACCTTGCCGAGCATATGGAGGGCTGTGCGGCCCCCTAAAGAAAATGCACCCTCACCACATTTACTGACCCACTGCTAAACCGGTCATGCTGAGGATGTTGCAAGGCAGCAAAGAACAATCTTCATGGTGTCTCAGACTTCGCACACTCCGTGCTCAGTGTGAACCAGCTTTCATCTGTGGAAGAGCACAGGGCGCCAGTGAGCTGAAGCTTTTTGCCAATCTTGGTGTTCTCTAGAGACAAATGCCAAACTCCTGCATGGTGTTGAGGATCTGTAAAGCAACAACGCCCCGACATTGTGGATAGTCAAGGCCCTCAATACCACCTTCCTGGAGTCAGTTTCTGTACCATTATGAGCACCAGCACCTGCAGGCTTTATTTTTTTGTTGCCCGCTGGGGTATTTCTCTGCAGGGTTTTTGGAAGCTGCACTCCCTTGATGACTCTCCGTGCCCTCTATCCTAGCACAAAGACAGAGGATAGCGTCGCTGACTGGGCTCTGAGTTCTCTCCGGTAGTTAACGTATCAGCCTGCTTCCACATCTCTCTTGTGATAGCTAGAAGCTGGCCTGTGTGCCTGGTAGTTGCCTTCATGCTACTGGAAGACTAGGCTGACGACCACAGCTTCGCATTTGATGTGCCATCCTGGATGACTGCCTACCTTGAGGCCACTGCACTACCTGAGGTTGTAGATTCCTCGTTCCTGCTACCACTAGAGTGAAAGCACCGCCAGCATTCAAAAGTGACCAAACCAATCAGCAAAAAGCATAGGAACTTGAGAATGGCCTGTGGGCACCACCTGCAAGAAACACTCCTTATTGGGGATGTCTTGCTAACGTGCCCTATGCTTTCCACTATTATCTATTCCATTTGCACAAGCAGTCATGTAAAATTTGATGTGTCAGTGTTGCTACCTAAGTGGACAGTTTGATTTCTAAACAGAAGTGTGATTGCTTCGGAGTTATCGTTGTAGTTGTTTAAGCATTCCCTTATTTTTTTGAGTAGTGTAGAATGGGCCAAAGACAGGGAATTTCTAAAAATTGAATTTTTTCCTTATTTGGGCAAAGTTTTCATTAAGAGCTTGCAAATAAAAATAGAGCCACATGGGGAGGGAGAAATTACAAATGCACAATTGAGTCTGGAAAGGTAGAAAGGGTCTGTACCTTACAGAAGATGGGTAATGGAGAAAATACAATATGGTTTATTTTTAATCATTGTCAACAGCAAACACTTTGACTGTAGGTCATGGCAGAATCTAGAACATACTAAAGTTAACGCATAAGCCAGAACATCTGATAATTCTTCAGACAAATTATTACAGTGAATAAGGATCTATTGTAAGAACTAAATCTGAGGAATAAAATGATTCAGAATAGAAAAAGGATATGAGACAAAAGTTCTCATTATCTCAGTCTCTAAGTTAACACAGTTAATACAGTATATTATAAGAATGGCAACATTGGGAGAGATCAGCTAGAATCAGAATAAAAAGCACAAAGACAAACAATATGAAATATGAAGATGACACCATTTGAAAACTAACTTAGAAGAACTCAAAGGAAAAATAGAAAGTAAAAATCTGTGTTAATGCTATATATTAAAAGCAATCAGCATGCTTAGTAGACTTACAGCAATCAGCATGCTTAGTAGACTTACAGTTCATGTTGAAGAAATAAAGGTAGTTTGATTTTGGGGCGGGGGTTCAAGAATCAGTAAAAATGGACAGTGTGCTGGACAAGTCCAACGATAATTCTAGGCAAAATCATGAAGGATGAGGAAATTTAAATGAAAATAAAATAAATAGTAGTTGAAGCCAGATTTTGAATAAGAGTGTGAGAAACAAGGAGAAGGATCTCTTTGAACTATGGATCTGAAAATGATTGCTTAAGGGTACAATGAAACAAACCAACCAATCCATTCTGGACCAAATGTGCCATACTCTTGTTTTCCTGAACAAGCAGAAATTCACATATTTTAAAATGGATTGCAAAAGGATGATAGACTGCAAAAATGTGTAAAATTGAAGTAATTACCAGAAGGGGAAAACTGACAAAGGGGAATGGATCAAAGAGACTATTGGAATTAATACTTCTTTTGAAGAGTTACAAGGTGTTCCTGAGGATAAGTTTGAATGTTGAGCATTTCTCCAGGCAGTTATCAAATCTGATCTAATGGCACTTAACTAATGAAACAGAATGCCCTGATGCGTGATGTGGCTCCCCCACTCATCCTGACATTAATATAATTTAAGCAAAAATCAAAGATGGGATGCTATAAAGCACTGTGCTGGACTCAAGCATAATCTTTATTCACAAGAATGATTCTGGCTTAAAGGAAAGCCCTGTGTCCACTAACCCCCACAACAACGATAATATAGAGAGCCTTGGTTTTTAGAGGAAGTGATGAGGAGAATCTCCACCAATTTACCTTCTAATAAAATAATGCACTATGACTGGCCTTGCCCAAACTGGAGTGTGTTTTGTGAAAACACTAACGGTACATTTTCAAAATCCAACGTCTCTCTGCTAGTCCCAAAAGACTGCCTGCCCTTCCAAAAGCATTTTGTTTGGTGAGATTGTTTGGGCTGATCCAAGCAGCAGTGAACACCAAATTTAAAAGATGACAGCAGTTATATCATTGCTCAAAGAGATGGAGAAAACATTTTCATAGAAAATGAACGTTCTCCAGTAGATTATTCCTCCTAATATAGTTTTCCTTTTAGCAGCTGTATAACTTACCTCTGAAGGAGGGAAGACTTCTTTTGTTGGCAAAATAATCCACTTGAATATGCTTAGTCAGTAAGGAAATAGAAAGCTTGTTGTTTGGGATAATCAGGTATATTCAGTGGTGCTTTATGAATCCTTTTGAACTGATGACATTTTAAGTCATATTTATGCAGAAATATTGAAAATTCAAACAGATTCATAAACCTTTCAACATCATTGCAGCAGTGGTGAAATTGTATAAGAACATAGAACATTAAGGAAAGAGTGAATTCTAGAATTCTACCTTCACTTTAATGCCAAAGTGGTGCTCCTTCCTGTATTTCCAGAATTAAAAAGATGAGATTGGATAATTATCATGCTTATCGATTCCAAGGTTGTGAGATCATTTAATGGGATATCTTGTCTGCACTAAGCACTAAATCATAATTCCAGTATGAACAAAGAGAAGGTCATTTGACTCTAAACCAAGTTTAATTTTATCCAGAATGGTTACAGAATAAGCATTGTTAATATTGCTAAAAGAAATATCTGAATTTTATACATCTTTTCTTATTGTATACTGTAAGTTCAAATCAAAAGCTGAAAGAAGAGAGAACAATTTAAAGTTATGAATGATCTAAAACTGGTAAAGTGAGGTTGATTTCTGAGGTTGTTATTTAAGAGAAAAAAGTTGGGAAATATCAATAGGATTATTGGAGGATTTTTTCTATTTACCTGGAAGTCAAGAATCTACCCCCACTTCACTCCCACCACAAAAATCAACTTCACATAGAAAAACAAAAGGAGATATAAATAAGTCATTATGCTGCATGAGTTGCTAACTTTTACCCAGCAAACTGCGGGTACTCTAGCAATTTGTATCATGGTTCATTAGGCAGTTCATTACATTATATAATCATGGGCTCTCTAAAATAATAATTATAATTATAAATACATCATTGGAAAATAAGAGTGCAAAGCTTAATGGTGATTATAGCTCCTTATAGCATAATTTTATTTTTCTGAGTAGGTGTTATGATAAAACCCCACATTTTGGATAGGTCACTGGAAAATAACACTGATCTGAAGCAAATCGGAATCTAGGAAGCAAATACTTCTTTTGATTATAACACATAATTATCTTACGTTTTCTTCATGATTTAAAAATTATATGGATGTTCTTAGATATACAGTAGATCCATAGTAAAGTAATTCCCCCTAAATTCTGAGCTTCTAACTGATGCTCAGTGCACTTTCACAGATTTTTCGGCTTGATGATTTGATCTTTGATTAAGGTTACCAACCTATATCTATTTATCTGGGGAGACATTTAAAAGCTTACACTGCTAAATACTATAAATATAAATAAAATATAAATACTATAATTACCGGTACTTGCAAGTTGGCTGCTGAGAAAAGGATGCTTGTATTTGACTCACACATTTTTTCAGTTAAGCAGACCAACTTAATCAGTTATTTTCTCTTTTATAAAAGAAAAAAAAGCATACTGTATTTCAGGGTCACATCGGAATTAGCATCTCAGAACTTGGTTCTCGACATCCTATGAAACATCTTAAATGCTTTTACAGCCAGAACAATGGGATGCTCCCTTTTTTTCCTTATATCTGAATCAAAATACTGGAAGAGGTAGCAGTTTGGGGTAAGGCAGGGGAGGGGGCGGGCGAAGAGGGGAATGCAGAAAACCACAATTTTTGGTTGTGGTTGTAGAAAGAGAGGGCAAGAGTAGCTGTGGTATGCTTTACCTTTCAAGCTAGAACTGTAAATTGCAATGCTGGTTTTATATCCTATGTGTGAAGGGCAACCATAAACCACAGCTTGCCAGTTCTAATTTAATAGCTCACTATGGCCTCAAAGAAGTATTAGAAGGAAAAGCAGGTTTAAATAATAAATATGTACTACTTGTGATTCTTGCTCTAGTGAGGAGTGTTACACAAGAATATCTCTTTCCTTAAGACTATAGGAATGAAGAGATTTACAACAGCAGATATTTTTGTCTCTTTTTATTCAGAAAAATTCCACATCCGCATTGTTACTATTTCCCTGTCCCTCAAATACAGTTTAAAGTGGGTTTGTGTTCATCTTCAGTTCGGCTAATTCAGAACATGGAGAATCTGTAAGGAATGAATATCCTGAGCAAGTAGTCTTCCCTGTGACTGGGCAACAGGAGGGTGCGAGAATTGTTACTCACTGCCCCACCTTTGAGTTATTGCAGACCCTGATGTGGCAAAAAATTTATAAAAATCACCTCATCCTCCTTTCCATTCCAAGAACAGGAAATTCAATCAATTGCCAGCACCCCTCCTCCATTTCTAATTCATGTTGTATGGGTGTATTTGGTCATCGGCAAAGAAATCCTTCAGGGTTGCCATGATGAAAAGCCTTCTGCAAAGCTGCCTTGCCTTTTCTTGCAATTTGTGAGGGAAAAAGAAAAATGTGTCGCCATTTTTGCAAAGGAATCTTTTTCTACAATAGGCAGATTAGGGGGAATAGATGGAAACAATACCTCTTCACATGGGCCCCAGGAACAGGACACCAAAGGTCAGGGCTGAGAGGTAGTGAGATGTAATAGTTCCCACAATGGGAAAAGAAATAGCTATACGGTCTGTGGTATTGCAGCATCCCAAATGAAAAAAAACCAGCTGTGTTGCGATGCTAAACAGGAGGCTAAAATCATAAATGAAACCAGAGGAAACAGTTAACTAGATGTAGGTAGCATACTTTATAACAAGAAAACCAGTTTCCAGGAACAAGGACATTGTTTTGAATATTTGCAAACAACTTCAGTATCTGGCAAATAATTTTGATTTTCATGGAACACCCCTTCCTACCCCCAGAATCCTTGGACCACATTTAAAGGACTGTCTTAAGCACCCTTGACAATAATTATCTATAGTAATCTCTCTTTGAATCTACCATATTTCTATTATTCAAATGTATCTCTACCTTGCTGCAATTAAAGGATTGGAAATGAAGCACCCAGAGCATCTCAAAAATAAAAGGGCCTCCAAATAACAATAAAAGATGGTCCACACATATTTTTAAGCTTTTAAAATGTTTATTTATGGCACCTACAAAATCAGAGGCTCACCATCTGAAACAACAGCAAACCTTCCTTACAGTTGAAGAACTTCACTGGATTTTGGGAATTTTGGAATTCTGGAACTTGTAATCCCAACATACTTGGAGAATATCAGGAATGAAATACATTTTTAATTTTAAAATGTTCCTTTATAACTGTCCCAAAAGGAAAAGCCTGTAGATTTTTTTCTAGTTCCAGGAGAACTAGCTGATAATTAAATTGCATATTCAGGTTGATGTTTTAAAATTTGTCCAATGAAATACCATTGTTATAAGAACTTAAAGAAAATGGACGGGATGAACAAATCTGGCTAATTCTTCTAATTAATTAACATAATTGTTCAACTATAGAACCATAGCTCTAAATCAGGATGAGCCATGTAAGCCAAACTCACATTGTCACGGTGTTGTCATGCGATGTATCAGGACTTTTCCCCCTTTGCTAAATTGGGCGGGGGCGGAGCCAGCATGTGACGCATTTGACCCGCAGGCCATGAGTTTGACACCCCTGCTCTAAGCCATAAAGCAATTGACTTAGCTTTTGTTTAATGTGCTTGGAAAATCTTGTCAATTGTGGTTTATTAAATAAACCCTGGGAAAGCTACAGAGTATAAATAAATCCTGGTTAAGCTACTGATTAGTATATGAGTACACTCATACTGGTATTATCAGCTCATTATTTATATAATTAGCCAAAATATGTTTCAAAGTCCTTGTTTCATTCTTCTATGAAATACTGTGATATCATTAATTATGAGAAGGGCAGTTTGGAATAGTGATTAAAGTGCTGCTTTAGAAAGTGGAAGACTATGAGTTTAATTTCTTAGGTAAGATGAGGCCAGTCACTCACTCTCAGTCAAAGCCACCTCACATGTTGTTTTTTTGGGGGGAGTAGGGAGGGAGATGGGTGAATAATGTATGTCACCTTGAATCCTATAAAATAAAAGCAGGATGTAAATTTAATATAATAATTAAATGTATTTAAATATTTCTGATGTTACTACATTGAATAGGAAATAATTTGTTTCAATTAACCTTTATCTACATCCTTTGAAGATTAACTCTACCAGTTAAAAATTGTGCACTTCTACCACTAACTTGGACTGGTCTCATTAATTCAATATGCAAAGAATTGCATGGCACATTAGCATTTGATTTGTCAGGTAACATCTGGTGACTTGAATTACTTGCTTTCACATAATTGCTTCTGGTATTTGGCAGCCTGACATCAATACCTAGGAAGATCTTGGAAAAGATAATTAAGGAGCCCTATTTGTGATCACCTAAAAAAAAACACAATATAATTACGTGAAGCCAGCATGCATTTGTCAAAACAGACCATGACAGACAAACCTTATTGCCTTCTTTGGCAAAGTGACTAAATTAGTGAATAAGGGAAATGCTAGGAACATAGTTTACTTAAGACTTCAGTAAGGCATTTGACAAAGTAGACCAAAGCCAACTTCTTGGTAAGATAGAACAATGTGGGATAGACAATGTAGTTGTTAGCCAGCCACGACTGACAATCACACTTATTGTGTAGTCCTCAGTGGAACTACATTTATATGGAGGGAAGTTTGCAGTGGGGTACCTCAAGATTCTATCTTAGCCCAGTACTCTTTAAAATCTTCATAAACGATCTAGATGAGGGGATAGAAGGGGAAATTCAAATTTGCAGATGATACCAAGCAAGGTAATAGCTAACACTTAGATGACAGACTCAAGAAGGACCATGAAGATTTGAACACTGGGCGTATCCAACAAAATGTGATTCAGTGGTAAGAAAAAGTAAAGTTCTACACATAGGCAGTGAAAACCAAATGCACAGATACAGAATAGGTGTTACCTGGCTCAACAATAACAACTCTGAAAGGGATCTACATGTCCTGGTAGCAATACCTTAGATTTATACACTGCTTCATAGTGCTTTAAAGCCTCTCTAAGTGGTTTACAGAGTCAGCATATTGCCCACAATAATCTGGGTCCTCATTTTACCTTGGAAGGATGGAAGACTGAGTCAATCTTGAGCTGCCAAGAATCGAACTGCTGGCACCATTGTGTCGATCACTATTTAAGTATGAGCCAGCAATGTGCTGCAGCTGCCAAAAAAGCTAGTGCAGAAGTAGGATGTAGATAGCTTAGATAGTAGATAGAGGGATAGTTTCAAGATCATCTTCAGCACTGCTTTATATTGTACTGGTGAGACCATACTTGTAATAATGCATCCAATTCTAATACAAAAAAGATGTTGAGACTCCAGAAAAAGTGCAGAGAAGATCAACAAAGTTGATAAGAGGTCTGAAGGCTAAACCATATGACACTGATTGAGGAAAACTGGGTAAATCTAGTCTAACAAAGAAAAGAACTAGCAGTCTACCACAGAGAAGAAAAGATTGATCCATTGTCCAAAGTACCTGAGGAAAAGCCAAGATTTAATGGGTGGAATATTATTAAACAGAAATTCAACTTAGAACTAAGGAGAAATTTCCTGACAGTGAGAACATTTAATTAGTGGAAAGGTTAAAGGAGATTGTGGGTGCTCCTTCACTAGAGGTTTTCAAGAATATATTGGAAACCCATTTGTCCTGAGTGGTACAGGATCTCTTGCTTTAGCTGGAGGTTGAACCAGAAGACTCTAAAATCCCTTCCAAGTCTGTTATTCTGTTCTATGTTCTAGACAATGACATTTAGTATGCAAGATAGTGTATGTTCAATATTGGTAATTTGAAATGCACAACACATTGAGTTTTTAAATAAACTTATAAATGATAGTAGTTTGCTTTCTACAACACAGACCCAAAATCAAATAAATCACACAATAGCTTGGTGAAATAAATGTAACTTAAATAAGTCATAAGATATTGCTTCTGATATAAAAGGAGCCAAAACAGCAGCAATTTAGAGTTTGGATGACAGAGTAAGGTAAAAATAAAAAAAATATACAGTGGTTCAAAATGGCACATTTACTTGCTAGCTGTTTCCAATGAAATAAGAATCCTTGAAGCTATTTCAAGATTCCACTAAATATAAGACAACTCTCTGTAACAAAATTAGCAAGCTTTGAACAGAAAGAAATTGCCTATCTAAATGAATCATCATAATGTGAAGCCAGCAAATCTCAGAGAATCACTTAAGAAGACTTAGGTTTTTAGTTTTCCTAGTTTGGAATGTGTGTTTTTTGCCTCTTTGCAGCTAATATCAAAAATTAGATATATCCTAAATTACTTCCCTGATGTTAATCTTTGTCTTCCCACTAATATTTCAAATTAACAAAGAAACCTACTCAAGTAAGCATAATCTACACATCAAAAACTTGTGGGATAAATGGGACTAACTTCAGGAAAATGTTAGTTCTTAAATTAATTCCAATCATGGGTGATTTCCCCAAAAGCAATTGAAATGCAATTAAACCAGTAGCCAGCAAACTTTTCTACAGCTTTCTACCTAAATACATTTAATAAGAGGTACCTAAAAATTATTGTTTTGGTGTACATTTCTAAATTTCGTAGAAAACTGTAAGCAATTACTGCATGTACACAATTATGTATACACATACATAGGGATTTGCCTGGGTGTGTAGCAGCTGTGTCATACCTGTGACTTACAAATACACAGCATTCACAGTTGCATATATTCTTTAAGCAAGTTTTGATCCAATGATTCGATTGGTAGCCTCCCCCCATTTTTATCTTTATTTTGTCCATCCTCTTGCAGGAAGCTAACACTACCAGGATGTCCTGGAATTCTGGCTCTTATTTGGACTATCCCATTCCTTCCAAACAGGTCAGATAAACAAATCTGGCATTTGGTTAGCAGCTCTTGGGAGTTTCAAACAGATGTCCCCCCCTCCAATCCTGTAAGGAAATACCAGGGACTGAATATAGAATTTTTTTTTTCCAAGACAAGAGCTTTATCGCTGCTCTTCAGGCACTGATCATTTCAAACCAGGATTGTGAAAACATAACCGACAGCAGCAAATCACTGTAATTCAAAGCTACGTGAGTGCTAGTTATGCCCACGTAGCAATTACTCCATATGAATGGAGAGATAACCTGCTCTTCGTGAGGCAAACGCTTTTGAGAGAAAACCAGAAACAGAGGCTGAGCATCCAGCCTTTTCCATTTTTGGAAAAGTGCAACATAGCATCCAAAAACAATTTACTTCTGTGCAGAGTTTTGCTGCAAAAAGGACGCGTCCAAGTTTCGAACAAGAGGCTTGATTTTTCCATCTGACCCGGCAATGTCTGCCTCTCTCCTCCGACCAGGAAAACCAGCCGCGGCTATAATTATGCATTTCTGCGTGGAGACTTCTTTTTAAAGCTTTTCTGGAGACTCTTTTTTCACTTAGTAAAGTTTGCACCCGAATAAATTCGCTTGCGAAGTGGTAAGAGGGCACTACACCTTTTGCGACGCCAGGTGGTCACAGCTCCCTACCAAAACCCGAAAGCGCGCCAGCACTTTTTGCCGACAAAACTTCCGGCTCCATCTTGCCTTTGGGTGCGCGAACCGACGAGGCGTCTGCTCGGTCTACCTGGCTTGTCTACCTGGGACTTCGCGACAAGACAAAAAGCAAAGTACTTGAGCGAAGGCCAAGAGGAGAAAGCGGGGGGTGTGTGTGTGTGTGTGTGAGGAGAAACAACCCCGAGCCTCAGTCTGGCTGGAGTCCCGTCAGGGCCCTGTGCCTCGTTTGCATCCTGCCAATCAGCGGTTGGAAGGGGATGACGACGCTCGCTTGGGAGCCGAGGAGGGCGTGGAGGTAGGTGTCGATGGGCGATTGAGTACGCCTGGCCGAGATTTCTCCTTCGCAACCGGCAACTGTCCGTCCGTGCCTGCTTGGAGCGAGGTCGGCTGGCTTGCTGAGGGCTCGGTGCTCCATTGCTCCTCCCTGGGATGCCGCCGGGGCTGAGGGAGAAGCCGTGCGCGGGGCGACGGAGCTCCGAGCGTGGGTTGGGAGCGGGACGCCGAGCCAGCTCGTCCCAGGAGGCGGCCTCGGGATGGAGCAGCGGCGCGCTTGCAGCCAGTGACCGGGAAGGGGGCGGGCCCCGCCAGCCGGGGCAAAGCTGTCGTGGAGGACCGAGGAAGTGACGGGCTGAAGGGGCTTTGGTCGGGGCTGACCCCGCCGTGGGGCGGCGGCAGAAGCAGCGGCGGCAGCAGCAGCAGCAGCGGATGGAGCACGCCGGGGAAGGAGGAGACTCTTGCTTGGAGCGGCTGAAGAATTCTCTACCGGGACCCGCGGACCTCGTCGGGGCGGCCAGCACTCTGGAGCGGATCCTGAGGGAATCGGTCTGTCAGCGGCAGGGCTGGCTCCGGGTCTACGGTAAGGGAGAAAGCCTCCTTCCCCGCCTTGTTTCCTCACCTCTCCCGCGCCTCTTGGAACTCGCCTGCACAGCCTCACCTTCCCCATCCCTTTCAGGACTTGGTCCGCGTTGCCTCCTTCCCCGCAAAACATCCCCTCCTCCTCCTCCTCCTCCTCGTCCCCATCTTCCTCTCCTGCCGAAAGACAAAGCGAAGCGGGTGGATTCCCATCTCCCCGAATTGGTTAGGATGGCTCTTCATCTCCCGCGCTGAGTTCTTTCCAGCTGGGGTGAAGGGGGGTTGGGTTGCTCCACCCGGTTTCCACCCTCCTGTCCACCTGCTTGCGGCTCCATCCCTCCGTTCGGGAGCATCTGGCAGGTAACCCAGATGGCCAACTTCCCTTTCCAAGCCAGCCAGCTTGAAAAATGTTGCAGTTCCAGCCTCTCTCTCTGCTCTGAAGGATTTTCTTCCCAGGACTGTCAAGAGCTTTTAGGATCCAGCTGGAGCTTGGGAGTAAAGCAGAAAACAAAAACACAAAAAAACTGTGTACCACTTTCTGACACACCTTAACCAACTGCATAACCCCACCCTGGCTTCTCTGTGCAATATAAGTCCTTTGCCTAGTGTTTCATCTGCTTCAAGCATATTATTAATGTGGCAAGGTATGTTTGCTTTTGGAACATCAGTGGGTCTCATTTTGTCTGGTTTGTGAATCACTTTTATTGCCCTGTTTTTAAAGGGGTGCCATTTACCGAATCCTTTGCTTCCAACCCACCTTTTGGAAGCAGCTGCTTTATCATGCTGTGCAGTTGTGAAGTACCGGCACCCTCATGGTTCTCCCTCCTTTTTTACCCATATAGCCATTTTGGCTTCATTTCTTGATTCAGGGCAGGAATTATAATCATTTCTAAATTCTGTTGTATACTTTTGGACCAGTGGTGGCAGTTGTCTCTGAAAATGCTGAAGTGTCTCATAGCTTGCGATTGCAAACTTTGGGTTTGAATCCTGTTTTAGAAGAATAATGGCCCTTTGATATGAATATTTTCTTTCTCATAAAGATATCAAAGGAGATATTTCCCCCTTTTGATACTTCATTGATAATATGTAAGTTTCACATTTTATACAGAACACAGAATAACAGCTAGAAGGGACCTTGGAGGTCTTCTAGTCCAACCCTCCTGCTCAAGCAGGAGATCCTATACCATTTTGGACAAATTGCTATCTAATCTATTCTTAAACACCCACAACTTATGGAGGCAGGCCATTCCACTTAACAGTTCTGCAAATTAATTTTGTACAGTATATGTTTTCTTGTGTATCACATTCTTGTGCTGTATTTGTTACATTTGTTGGGATGGGGGTTAATTGCTAATCCAGGATTTAAGATGGTGCCTCAATGCTCTATTGCTGTTCATCAAAATATAATGTAATGTGAATGTTTTAATAGTATGTGTGATTACCACCTTCTGGCATCAGTTCTTCTTCATGCCTTCAAAAAGTAATTCTTTTCTTTTCAGCATCATGTTAATACCTCCCTCCTCACCTCTCAAGTTCAGAAGCACTATTGTTTATATTTGTTGTCAGATCTCTGTAAATAGCTATGCCATTAGATCCAGCAGCAGGTGGAAATATTGAATAACCAAAATTATTCTGTGTTTGAATTTCTTCTGGATTTGGGGAAATTGTAACCACATGTTCATAATACAAGATAAGGCTTTATTACTAATATTAATTTAAGAGAATTTCCCTCTTTGAACATTCAATAGTTTAAAAACATTCAAATTTGTTTTTATTTTTAATATTGAAAACAATAAGACAAAATTACTGTTCTGCCTCAAATTTATGCAGTTGCAACAATAAATTCTTCATTCTTTGCAAAAGAGAAGGAAAGGGAAAACGACTGTACCTCTGACACTTTCTACCATTCTTGACAATTTCACTCTGCTGTATTTGGGCTAAGTGAGGGGGCGGCTTCAGAACCATTCAGTTGCTCTTAGAGTCTTTCTCAGGATCTAAAGTTCAGAAATTGGAAAGGAATAAGGGGAGTAATTTCTCCAATGAGAAATAGTGTCACAGTGTCATGAAATAAATCAAGCTAGCTTTGCATTAAATTCAATATATAGTATTTAAGAAGAAAATAAATCGGTTTAGCTATCTGGCTAATAGGGGGAAACAAAGAAGCTTGAAGATGATCTCAAACTGATAACATTCTTGTGTAGTTTTCTTAACAGCATAATTGCTCAAAAAAATCTTAGTAAGTTCAATAGAATTTACTTTCAGATGTGAATATCGGTTCATGGAATTAAAAAAAAGGGGAATGATTATTTCAATATATGGTAAAATATTCAGATGCTGAAAATTATTAGAAAGCTGCCCATTGTGCTAATTTTGAATAAATCCATTATTCACTTGAAAGCAATGTGAAAACATTATGATTTGAAATCCTATCATCTTGGGATCTGTATTTAAGCCCCGGTGTTTATCAGAAATCAAAAACAGAACCATTTTCTTTGACCAGTCTTGGCCCACCCACCCACAGACACTGCTTCTCTTTTGCTGTGTCTGCTTCTCCTCTGAGATAGGATGAGTCCCCACTTTATTAAAACTTCATAAATGCCTCAAAACAGAATTATTTAGAATGTTTGTGCTGACATTATCATTTACTGGATTCTTTTTTGTTTATTTTTGAGGTCTTGCATTTTGCATGCATATTTTTCCAAGTTATTCCATTTACAGGTTGTCACACTGTGAATATTTTAATGAATTGGATGATGTTGTAAATTGCCCAGAGACATTTGATTGTGGTAGGCAACAGATTTAATATAGAAGAATGAATGGGCAGAGTATAAACCTCATTTTCTTCTCTTTCCAGATGTATTTTAGATTATTATTAATGACCTGCTTGAAGATATTACCATTGTTCATCATGTGCTTTTGTACTTACTGACTTGCATTCATTTGGTAGCTGTATTTATAGCAAAGATTGTTGAGAGACTGGAAAAAGGATGTCAAATTCTTTAGTGATCTGGCTGATGTACAAGACTCAGTGTTATTTCCTATTTCTTTTTCAAGCCTACTCTGCTGGTATGTAACCTCCTAAAATAAATCTGTATCAGTATGCCTCGCCTGTTCCCATACTCAGATTTTTATAGCTTCATGCGTTCTCTGTGATAAAAATGCATCATGATTCAGTCTTAAAACCAGCAGTTTAAGATAGTGAATATTGCCTTTATGCCTGTTTTGTTACAAACTGTGTCAGACTACACAATCCTTTCTCTCTGAGGGAGCAATTCACTATTTATTTCCTTGTTTGTTATGCAAGGGAAGCTAATACAAATGTTTTGCTGAACACTAAAATATTACTGGACTTCCAGGCACTGCTGAAACATAAGCTTGGGCAGTTGCTGCCAAGTTAAACCCAGACAATAAGGGAGATGAAATGAGTAAGCTAGTAATATTTATTTGACTAGGTCTTGTTACTATAAAAGTGTGGTAATATCATGTATACTTCTAGGCAAACTGCCATATCAAATAATTTGCCACTATGTTAGCTTAAAATTATTTGTCCCTATAGAATGGAATGGCCACTATTGACTTCTACTGAAAAAAATTTAGATGCTATAAGCAGTGACAAAAATAAGGGAAGCCAGTTTTTGACTTTAAGCATATCTATAACACTTTAGGTCAGCATTTTTTAAAAGTATGGTCCATGGACCTCTGGGGGCTCCCAAGACCCTCTTAGGATTCTGTGAAATAAAAATTATCAAATATTAAAGATTGCAAAAGTTTAAAACCGTTTCATTCTCATTCGTACTTTTGATTAGTTAAAAAATATAGGGCTTTTTCATAAAAACTATGTTAACATCTACTGAGTTTAATTTTATTGTTTTTACATGATTTAATAAATATTTACAAATTTATCAATTGGGAAGTGAGACAAGGTCCTGAAAACAAAAAGTTTAAGAAGCCTTAGGTTATGTTCTGGCTTAATAGTATTGGCTCTGTCTGCTCTTTTTCATTTTCATACTTAATTGAGGCCCTTCATAATTTGCCTGAGAGGCAGAAAGAGTCCGTTACTAAGAATGCATTAGAAGTAGGGCAAAGGCTGCTTTCTATCCCAGAACTGGTGCTTCCACTATCCTGAGGTAGAGATTTCCATTCTTTTTCTCTCCGCAATCTGTACCTGAATCTGTGAATATGCCTTTGATAGAACGTGATTGACTGTTTCTCTGAAAAAAAAAAAAAGAATAAGGGTCAGAACCACAACTCTTTCTTGTGGACTAGTATTAAGAAGTATTCCATTATCCCTTCCTGGTTTGTTGACAAGGAAATCCAGTTCTGTGGGGTTCCTATTGACATATGGAAAGGAGTTATAAGGAAAAAACAGCCTGGATATAAATTATCAAAGGAACCTTCTCTGATAACTCTCATAAAAAAAACCCCAAAAGCCATAAGTTCTTGCTTGTAATTACTGTATCTTATTATATGAATTCTTGTCCTTTCTTCAGAACGGATTCATCACCACCCTCCCACACCAATGTTCAAGAGCTTTCTTATCTCTTTTTCCGTTATCACTGATAAAGATGTTGCATTCCCCATAGTTTGGGGGATCCAATAGCAGGCTTTCATTGCATCTGCTTTTCCCATGTTTTCTCTTGCTGTGAATTAGAATGATTGTCGGGCAATGAACTAGTTCACTTCATGAAGTTATAATTAGTTCTGTGCTTTTGGGAAATTCAGTCTTATTTCTGAATAGCCACATATTCTAAGACAAACATTAGAAATGTTAGCAATTGAGTGCTTAATATTCCAAAATTAGCAACCATGTAAAATGTTGATAAAGCTCAGTACCCCGCATCTTGATAGAGACTGTTAATAGATAGTCCTAAAAATTGCTGATGCTCTCTTATATATTCATATATCTCTTGAACTTAAAATCTATGAAAATATAGTGGTCTTTATTTTTCAAGTGTAATTGGCAACAGCATATCCCAAAGAAACAAATAATTATGTTTAGCTTATCCTAAAAGTAAAAATACAGGATCCTGTTTGGTTTAAGTGGACAAAAGAAATATATATTTAAATATATAATTATACATTTTATTTTGTTTTTTTCATTATGCTATTGCATAATTGTATGTTATTTGGTTGGTATGCATTGTGGAATATGTTTATATATAAAAGAAAACCAAAAATCAAATTAGTTGAAGAAAAGAATTATTAGTCTGGTCTTATAGCCTGTATTAGCCAGAGTACACTGGAAAGAGCTGGGGATGGTTCTTGTTTTTGTCATAAGTAATGTTGGAAGGGAAGCTTGATAAATTCTAAGTACATTTTTCTAACATTACAAGGGAGTCAAGGGAGCATTAATTTTTCTAACATTACTCCCTAGTCAAGGGAGCCATTAATATAATGACCATTCTCTGTTCAATTTTTCCCATATGTTCATTCAGGTGCAGAGATAAAAAAGTAAAAGTGTATTTTCCAGGAACTAAATTAGATGTCTTTGTAAAAACAGTTAAGTTTGAAATAAATTTTGGACCTTATCTTGGATCTCATTAACCTTGTATGGTATTGCTCTAGGAACTGTGTACCACTTAGCATGAATCTCTAAGGAGCATTCACGGACAGGAATATGATGGATTTCGCAGTAATGCAATATTATCACCACTGAGATTATTGATAGTTCTGTAGAAAAAATGCTAGATGTAATGTTTGCAGAGATTCTGGTCTGTGGTTTCAGTGTTTGCACATTAAGGGAAGAAATCTAACTTATCAGTCTAGTACTACTGCCCAAACTTGGCTCCTCACTGGGAATAGATATATGTAACATAACCTGTGGTTTATTTAGCACTTGTCATGAACCACAGACCCTGGTTTATTTATCTTGACTTACAAAAGAACATAATAGGCAAATAAGTCATTGTTTGTTATGAAAAAGTAAATGAATGATCTGAAAACCTAATAAAGGTTACATGGAAACCTTTAAAAATGTTGCAATTTTCACAGTAATACATTGACATCTAATCAACTGGTATTGGGAAAAGCTGTCTTAAAATTTCATGTACCAACATAAAATATCAAGGGCATGTGTGCAGATCATATTTTAAATTCATATTAAATGCACTTATTACAGTTACTTTCATAACTTTTGATAATACCTGGAGTCTCCAATGAAGACTCAAAGGCTGATCTTGGTTACAGATAGCCATGATAATACTTAGAAGGTTATTATTAATGTTCCTTTGATCTGTATCTGACATTTTTATCATTCTTAATAAAAGTAGCAAAATTAAATAAATCTACAGCTGATTCAAATGTGAGATGATTTGAATTGATTTTATCTCTTATCTAGGTGAGATGAGATCAGATCAGATGAGATGAGATGAAATACTCTTTATCATCACTTTTTTTCTGTGAACACATTAAAAAATGAAATTCTGCCTGCTCCCAAAGGAAATATATGTGTGTGTGTGTGTGTGTGTACATATGTACATACACAACCGTACACATATTTGCACACACACATTCTATACGCATACACACACACACACACTCACAAATTAATCACTGTCCATTTTGAATACAAAGCGGAAAAGAGAGTTGAGAATTAACAAAGTCGATATATATGGCACAAAGCTATTACAGAATCTAATTGTTCTGCTTTGGACAGGACAAAGCCTCCTCCCAGAAGGTAACAAAATAAATTGGTCATGGGGAGGATGTGTCTTGTCCATGACAATATTGCGGACCCTGGTCAAGCGGCATTTATATTCTATGTCCTGGATAGAAATAATCTTTTCTGCTGTCCTAACCACTCTTGTACAGCTTTCCACTCCGAAACAGTAATACTTCCAAACTACACAGTAATACAATGTGACAGGATGCTTTCAACTGTCCCTCTATAAAAAGTGGTAAGGATAGGAGAAAGAAGATGTGCTCTTCTCATACAGCACTGTTGTGCCTGCTTCACCAGTGTCTCACTGTTGAGCAACCAAGCTAATCTACTCGTCAGCTGCACACCCAGAAACTTGATACAACTAACCACCTCCACAGCTGAAGGTATATACTTAGTATTGAGACTTCCTTGTCTTGTCGCATGTTTTTAACATGTGATGAAGAATTTTTGGATGCTATTGTTGCTTGTATCATTATCATTGTAATGAAGATACAGTGAAGATACTGTATTTCCCAAATGAGTTAAAATTATTTATTTTAATGGATGAAGGTACTATGACTACTTTTAACATCTTGGGAAATACCAGATTCAGCCATCGAGAGTACTGCTTTCTTACACATGAAGTGAATTTTGTACAGCCAGAAATGTGACTACATTTAGAAACATTAACCACTAGCAATTTCTATACAATTTTCTTTAATTGACTTGGTAACTAATGACATATCCTAAATTACTTTCTGATTTTGCTGATGCAGAGATTATATTATTTCTGGTCTCTGCTAAGCCAAGCATCTGTATGCTTAGAAAGAGACTGTTGATTGATATTTCTGTATTTTGTAGTTTCAGAGCTGAGGAATCTCCAGTTTCTTTCTCTTAACCTCAATTTAACTGAAAATGAGCTACAAGCTTCACAGCTGCAATGTAATATAATAGATTTGAATCTTCTCATTTCTTTCCATCCCCATTCTAGGAATTTACTTGATGAATAATTCTGAAAAAAAATGCTTTCTTTTTTTCTTTTGTTTTAATTGGAGTTAGTAAAAATATCAACAAATGGAATATTTGATTTTTTTGATGGACTAAAATATATGAATATTTTCTCACTATCTTGTCATTTGAAGTAAAAAAATACAATTGCAGAGATAGTGTTTATCCTCTGTTCAAAGAAGAAAATTGACACCAAATAGTCTCATGTATATTTTCAAAATGTGGGAAATGTGAAAATTTTGATGTAGGAATAAAGAGACAACAAGATTTTTGCTTGATTCAACAATTCAATGTAATGTATATGATGTAAATACCATTGCAGCATGAACAAAGTTATATTTCTATTTCTGACAGAAATGTGTTATGCAAGTACCCAGGAAATCCTTCCCATATAAAATTTTTAATTAAATAAATCCTTTCTTCCCTTGTTAGATTTGTAGACATAAAATTGAGTGTTAAAGAATTCTATGGCTTTAAAATGTCATATCTATCAGATGATGATTATCCTTTGCTTTAACACTTAATAAATTGAATCTAAAAATGCAGCCACCCATGTTCTTCTCAATGGATAGATATGAGGTTTCTGGAGAATGTTCTGCCAGATTTTATTGTGTGTCTTTTGGATAAGAGTTGCTTTCTATCTTCTTGCTCCCTTCTAAAACAACCCATAGTACATGATGTAGCTTTTTGATTTCTAACAGCAGCAAGCACGATTCAACTATATCTCAGTTAATAAAATTGATTGTTTTATGGAGAATTAAATAAACAAAGCACATAGGCTTTTATAGAAATAGCCAAGCGCTACACAATGTATCTGTGGTCCAGGTGTTAGACTAGATCTGTGTTCAAGTCCACTTCAGCCACAAATAGTCTCCCCCTATTCTTGGGGGCAATGTCAGAGTGGGGAATAGAGGTGGTATTCAGCAGGTTCCAACCAGTTCTGGAGAACTGGTAGTGGAAATTTCAAGTAGTTTGGAGAACCGACAAA
>BHFT01008577.1:0-13788 GCA_004320025.1 Laticauda laticaudata
AGGTCTATTCATCTTCTAGGTCTCTATTATGTCTCAGTGTGTTTTTGTGGATCAGGCCTGTGATTTTGCTTTTGTGGTAGCCGTTGGCTGTCAGTACTTTGGTCAGGGTGCATAGTTCAGTGTTTGTGTGTGTGTGTGTGTGTGTGTGTGTATACACACATACATTGCCTGCTCACTTCAGGATCTCAGCCAATGGATTATTTGGCCTAAAGTTCTTGTTTGTTTTTATTCCTTTCCATAATCTCTGTTTGATTTTATGGCATTTTGAAGGGAGTGAGAGATATGGTTCTAGGCTATAATAGGTAAAATAAACTTTTTTATCTCCATATAAACTAAAGCTGCCTTCCTTCGATATCTATGCCACAGCAGGCTGAAATAACAATCATGCTGTCAGAATGTGTATTTCAAGTAGGTTTCTACAAAAATGAAGCAACCACAATATGTCTAATACATCCTTTCTTGCATAGGAATCTAGAAACCTGAAGGATTAGACTCCTCCAGGCAAAATTCTTTCAGAACCATATTCTTTTGGATATAGTGATGATATAATGATGGGAGCAAGACTAGCAACAATAATTCTACTTCGTGCATTCTGGAAAAGATATCTTTTTCTGAAAGGACATTTTCAATAGGCTGGTAAGGGATTCAGTTATGCTGAGCATATAAACTCAACTGGGGAAGCCAGGTTGGAGAAGTCTGGTATCAAAACAACTGAAAGAGCCATTGTAATATAAATATCCCCATTCGGTATATCAATAATTTAATTATTAGGGAGATTGGGAATGCTATAAATAAATATTCTGCCACTTGCAAAGATAGGTGTCTAGAACAGGGGTGTTAAACTGGCAGCCTGCGGGCTGAATGCATCACGTGTAGGCCACACCCACCCCAGCTCTGCAAAGAGGAAAAATGTTGCAAAACATCTAAATTGGTAATACTTGGGAAAATATTCGGAGATGCTGCTTCAAGAATGCATTTTTTTTTGTTTCTATTAGTTTCATATAGGTGAAACAGAGAAAACACAGAAAAAGGCTATTCTAAAAAGCTAAGTGAAAACAGCAAATATTTTTAAAAGAAATGCCTTCTATTGTTATGTTATATAAATATGAAAGTTTTCAAGAAAATTGGGCTAAGTGTAGCAGAAAAAGAGAAAAACAAACAGTAGCCCCTAGTTTGTATGGCAGTTATAGGTGTATACAGAGATGGGCTGCACTTTCGTTGACAAGGGGTTCTCTTTGCTCACACATGCCACTTTGGGGCTAAAGGCCCTGTCACACTGGCCGACGGATGCAAAACGTTTGTAAAAAGGACACAGTGGACGAGAAAAAATGTTCCATCCGTTGTTATCTGCTTCTCAAAAGGGGCAACAATTTGCATAACCAGAGCAGACAACACGGAAAGGAACAGACGGGGGAGGACATAGGGCGGATGGAAAGCGGATGCTCCACGAAGCCTAGTGGATGGAAGCAGATGGGAGCGGATGGCACATCTGCAAGGGCTTCCGGGGGAGCGCAGCAAAGCGAACGCGGAACGGAAAGAGCGGATGCAGAGTGGACAGCGAGCGGGTGAAGTGGATGCACAGCAGAAGCCTAGCGGATGAAGTGGATGCAGAGTGGAAGCCTAGCGGAAGCCTAGCAGATGCCTAGTGGATGCCTAGCATTCACTGCGCATGCGGGGAGGATGCATTGTGTCAGCCCCACGGATATAAACGGAAGCAGCTCCCAAGCAGGTCACCATTCAGAGGAAAGACCTGCTTCCAGACACAGCTCTCCAGCCAGCCAGCCAGCCAGCCAGCCAGCCAGCAACCCAACAACCATGGGGAAGAAACGGAAGCCTCCGCCATCTGCTGCCAGCCCTGGAAAGAGGGACAGGGCCACCCTCCCATCCCCTGGCCCTGACTCTGCTTCTGCTGGGGCTTCTGCTGCCCGGCCTCGATCTTCTGGTGCTGGGGCTTCTGCTGATGCTGCTTCTGGTGGTGGTGCTTCTGCTGGTGCTTACTCTGCTGGCACTGCTCTGGTGCTGGTGCTTCTGCTGGTGCTTACTCTGCTGGCGCTGCTCCTGGTCCTGCTGGTCCTGCTGGTGTTTACTCTTCTGGCGCTGCTCCTGTCCTGCTGTCCTGCTGGTGCTCCTGGTCCTGCTGGTGCTCCTGGTCCTGGTCCTGCGTCCTGCTGGTGCTGCTGGTGCTGCTAGTCCTGCTGGTGCTGCTGGTGCTGCTGCTGGTGCTGGTCCTGCTGGTCCTGCTTTTGCTGCTACTGTTGTTGCTGCTGCTACTGGTGGTGGTGGTGTGGTGGAGCAGTCCCTACAACCTGGAAGCCCCTCTGATGAGCGCCATATGGCCCTGCCAAAGGGAGGAAGAGGCAGACGCGTGAACGGGAGAGGAGGTAATAAAACATAGAAGAGGAACATGAGGAGGAGATGCTGGAGTGGCTGAGAGAGAACAAGTACCTATGGCGGAAGGGACAAACAGGCTCTATCGCGACACCAAAAGGAAGCAGGCTGCTTGGAGAGAGAAGGCGGAGAGCCTGGGCTACACTTCAGAGGTGCTCCTCGGGTGGTGGAAGCACATGCACACTGGTACGGGAAGCTGCACCTCAAGAAGATCTGGTCAGGCCACGGTGGCTACAGCTATGCACCGGAGAGGAGACCTGAGTATGTAGCCAGTGCTGCGACTGATGGTCCAGCAGCTTCCTGGAGGGTGAGATCCGCCACTGAGGAGCAGCCCCTCTGAGAGCCAGTCTCCTTTCTGGCAGAGAGTCAGCTCCTGTGTCCAGGCAAGGTGTCTATGGAGCGTGCCACGACGGAGACCCCCCCGACAGCTGCACTTACCCGTGGCGGAGCGCGGGAGGACCCCCTGATGCAGTGGGAGAAAGGAGACGGCACTCCATCACCAGCCCAACCTTCATCCACCCCCAGCTCCACCTCCACAGAAAGGCAGAGAGGCAAACCGGAGGGGCAGAGCCACACTGTCCTGCTGGAGATAAGAGACACCATCAGGAGAAGTGTAGATCTCCTCTCTCAGCTGGTACACACTGACGCCCCATCCTCCAACCGCAAGCCCTTCCTCACCTATGTCAACCAGACCCTCATGAAGCATGGCGGAACCCCAGTACCAGGTGGTGAAGGACAGGATCACCAATCTTCTTCACAACCCTCCAGACAAAGATGAACCTGCTCCCACCCAGTCCACGCCTGCTCCTCCACCCCATGTGATGCCACTGCCCTTCCAAGGCTTTCCACAGGCCCTACCCTACCAAGGCTACAGCTACCAGGAGGTCCAGCAGCACAGGCAGCCCTTCCCAGTCCAGGCACAGGTACATCGGACGCCACCAAGTGCCCACTGATGCCACCGATGCCACCCACGCCACCGATGCCACCCACGCCAGTCCTCACCCAGCTGCAGACCAGACAGCCCCACTACACTGCTCCTTCTTCCACCCCACAGCCAAGCCGCCTCAGTACATCTGTCATCGGTATTGGGGCTGACACCCCATGTCATGGGAGGAAGGGGCTTTCAACATCACGGGGCTGAGCCAGCTGTCTGAGAGCTTCTTCAACACACCGTCCCCTGATGTCCTCTCAGGGCCAGGCACCCCAGTGGCGCTTCAGACCAGCACTCCGGCAGCAGCCACCTCCAATAGCCCCTGGACCCTTCACCCCTGAGACTGGGCACACCTCAAGTGACCAAGAAGAGTGCCAGAGACTGGGTGGCTACCTGTTGACTTTATTTTTGCTTTGGACACTTGACTTGGGTCATTTTTCTTTACAGCTTGTTGTTAATAAAGATTATCTTTGCTTCACACCCTTGCTTCATTTATTTTATTAAATAAAGTCATGGTGGAAACTTTTAGAAATGGTTCAAGCCTTTGCGTGCTTGTGGGATGGGTAAGGATAGGCAGTGGGATGGGCAGAGATACCTTTGGATGTGTAATAGCTGTGGGATTGGCAGGGATACCTTTGGGATGGGTAATAGCTGTGGGATGGGCAGGGATACCTTTGGGATGGATAATAGCTGTGGGATGGCAGGGATACCTTTGGGATGGGTAATAGCTGTGGATGGGCAGGGATACCTTTGGATGGGTAATAGCTGTGGATAGATAAACCTCCAGTGCAAACATAGTGGGACTGATTGGCCCACTCTCCAGATGCCACACCTAGGCCCTTTATTATCAATAATAATGTAATCATTCATCCACACATGTCAACATAAACACAACTCTTTATTAAATGCCCTGTTCATTGGTAGGCCCACCCAACATACATGGCCCAATCTCATCAGTATGATGAGACAGGCTTGAAGGAAGCATCCATTAATCATCTATCATCCTGTCTTGCCAACTCACGCTGCTCCAGCTGGGGAGTTGCACTAGTGTCTCAGGAGGTTGCGCTGCTCTTCCTCTTCACGTGAAGCTCTGTTGGGCTTGCAAATCCTTTGTGTCTGTCAGGTTTTGCCCTTGTCGCCATTCCCCAGGCTCCATGTCCCATTGCCTTGTTGGTGGTCACAAGCCTGTTCTGCAACACTGGGTAGCGCCGTGCGCATGAGATTGTGCAGGATGCAGCAAGCTTCCACGATGCTCCTCACGGTCCGTGGATGCTGCTGCATGGTGGTGAGAAGTACCTGGAACCTGTTGGCCAGGATGCCAAAGGCGTTCTCCACCACCACCTTGGCCCTGGACAGCCTGTAAATTGAAGATCCTCTCTTCACGGGTGAGGAATCTGTAGGTGTAGGGCTTCATGAGGTAGGTTTTGAGGGAGAAGGCGTCATCCCCTACAGTGAAGTAGGGCACATCTTGCGTGTCATTGGCAGGGGGTCTGGATCTGGGAAGCCCATGATGAGGTTGCATTCCAGCCCCTCCTTGAGGTGACTGCCGTTGTATACCTGGGCATCTGAAGCTGACCAGTTGCCTGAAGTATCAATATACATGAACCTTGTAGTCAGCATTGACCATGGCGAAGAGGATGATGCTGAAGAAGCCCTTGTAGTTGAAATAAGTGGACCCCGACTTGGCTGGAGCTTTGCAGGCCACGAGCTTGCCATCTATGGCTCCAACGGTGTGGGGGAAGTTCCACCTCTGATACCACTGCTCTGCAACTTTCTTCCAGCCTTCTTCAGTGGAGGGGCACTGGAGGAGCTCTTCCAGGTATTCTTCGATGATGGCGCCACCACTTCTCTGACCCCAATGCTGATGGTGTTTGTGTGGCACCCTCCAGCTGTACTTGCATGCTCCTGTAGATGGTGCCCTGAGGCCAGGTGGCGCAAGAGTCAGTGCCACCCTTGAGCCCAGCGTCCAGGCTGGGCCGGAAGTTGTGCTCTGTTTGGTCAACCTGGGTCTCAGCCGCTCCACAACTTCGTCAAACATGGCTGGAGGTATCCTCATGAAGTTCTGGAATGCACAAGTGTCTTCATTTCCTCAGCTCCACCCTCAGCTTGTTGTACAGTCCATACTCTGCTCTTCTCCCGATCCATGTTCGGGACCCAGACACTTCTTGGACGCCTCCTTTTCTTCCCGTAGAATAGTTGAAAGAGCCTGTAGATGGCTTCGCACTGTTGCAGAACAATGGTGGCTACCAAAAGGAGTGTTGTTATGATCCAGGTGGAGATGACTGGATTGTGTGGAAGAGCAAGATCCAGATGAAGGCTGAAGAGGTCTGAAAGTGAATCCAGGTGAGGTTGCTCCTCCCTTTTTATAGGCAATATAGGTTTTCCACTATGTGTCCTTTTTGCATCTTATAGGCATCCTCTAGGCATCCTTAATATCTGAGATAGGTCCCCTCTGCGCGAACGTTTTTTCCATTTAAATGCTTTGTATGCGAGCTGCATCCACTTTCATCCTTTCTCTCGTCCATGCTACTAACGCTGCGTGGTCGCGTTCCGCGTCCGTTTCGCTTTCCTCCCTTTTGTCTGTTTCCGCTGGAGCGGATTTGAGTTGTGCGGATGCGCAGGCAGATGCCTAGCGGAAGCGGATATAGCGGATGCGTAACGGATGACAACGGATGTAGAATGGATGTTCCCCGTATGCGTTGCGGATGCAGAACGGACGCGATGGATACATTTTCCGCTCAAAAGGTTTTCAGCAGCTCAAAACTGTTTGAGCGGATGGAACCTCAGTTGACGGATGCTGGACGGATAGAGAGGACGAAAAACAGACGCAGTGAGTACAGAACCAACGAATGGCAAGTGTTTCTCTCCGTTTTACATCCTCTTTCCATCCGTTGGTGCAGTGTGACATGGGCTTAAAACACAGCTTCAAACAGGCGGCTAATCGACTCAAGCAGTTCCAGTTAGTACAGCAGCGTAGAACTCACCTGGGCAGCCTGTGTGGGGGGAAAGTTAGTTATTTAGGGAAAGCTGACCACCCAGCAGCCTACCACTGGATATGCATATATGGAAGTATAGAAAAGTTAGATTCATCCAGGCAAAATTCTTTCAGAACCATATTCTTTTGGATATCGTGATGATATAATGATGGGAGCAAGACTAGCAACAATAATTCTCCTTGTGTAAGTCTTGTTTTCTAATAAGAGAATTGTTGGGATAAAGAACGACTTTAGACATTTTTAAGGATTTGGAAATATGCAGTCTTCCATGACAGATGTTCTTTTAAAAGCAGACTTTCCATGTTAAATCTGCCTACTTCCAAAAATATTTTCTAGTAGAATATAAGGGGAGGGGATAGCCTCCAGAAACATCATATTAATGACAAACATGTCACTTTTCTCCTTTTTTTGGAGGGATTCCTTTAAGGCAGGGGTATCAAACTCAATTTCATTGAGGACTGCATCAGAGTTATGTTTGACCTTCAGGGGCCAGAGTGGGCATGACCAGGGTGGGCATGGCCAGCTCAATGTCACTCTTGACAGGGACGCCTGTGATGGCCCGAGCACTCTGACAGCGAAAATGGCATCCTGAACCTCCTGCAACCCTCTTCCAGTGAAAAATGGAGCTTGGGAGAGTCACGTGCAGCCCTCCCAAGCTTTGTTTTCATTGGCAGCAGCACTGTGAGCCAGTCTCTCGCTATTTCCTGGGGGGGACATGGGCCAGATCTAAGTACCCCATGGGCTGGATTCCCTGGGCCTTGAGTTTGGCACCCCTGTTTTAGGGCATTGGGAAGATTAAAATAAAATAAATACCCATGTTAAAATCCTATATCTTCCTGCTAAATTTCAGCTTGCTGAGGAATCCTCAGAGTTGAAGTCTAGCCATCCTAAAGTGGTTGAGAAACACAGCCCTAGGAGCTGAAAAAAAAAAAAAAGGCCAGGGAATCTTAAAAGTCTTATGAGTTATGGATTATCCAATCATTATTTTGGGAGACTGACAAGCTCAAGCATCGCAGGGGAGGTAGAAATGCAGTATGTATTTACTTATTTAAAATATCTTAACAGCCTTGTGAAATGCAAGAAAGAGGACCAAATAACTCCCCAGGCACAGCACATTCCAGAATGTGAGGATTCCAAAGCAAAGGCCAAGGTCTTGGTGGAGTGGGACCTTCAGTTGGCCTTCTATAGATGTTCAGGCCAGATGTGCAGAGTCAGTCCTGATGATACAGCTCCAAATATATTCATCATATAGGATTTTATAAACAAGGATAAGCACTTGGGAGTTGGTTGAGAAGCCTTAAAATTGGTGTTTTTAAACAGTAGCAGTCTGGCTGCTATTTTCCATGTCAGCTGCCCCTCTGAAACATCTCCCAAGAGTAGCCCCTTGTACAGTGTGTTGTGCTTGACAAGATATGAAGAAGAGCTGAGAGCCCAAGATTTCCAAGTCATTGACCATCTCCATCAGAGAGAGCAGAAGACCATCCCATGTAACCACAAGGACAAATGTTACCATCTTTTTTTAGATATTTACAAGCAACTCTGTCTTGATAGGATTTAGTTTTTATCCCATCTAGTCCCTTACAGTATCTATACACCAAAACAGCATTTCTATTGTATCTCCAGCTCAGCTTGGATTGTCATGTACAACTGGGTATCATCAAGTTATTTAAGACAATTGTCTCAAAACCAGCCAATGTCCTCTTCTAACAATTCATATAAATATTAAATGACATCTATTTAAATATTTCTTTTAATTTTGCCCAATGAACATACTGCTAAGGAATCCAGGATGTTACTATTTCTTCTACATTTGGTCTTTTTTACTTTTCTTTCTTCTAATGTCTGCAAATATACATTAGGTTTTTTATTAATGGGTTGGATAAATATTATTGTTGTTAAAACATGAAAAATCTTAAAGATATTTTTAAGAAAACGTCTCAGCAAAGGTCGACATCTTACCAAATTTACCTGGATGAGAAATTAAGCTGAGTTGGACCTAGTACATGCTTGGTTGAGAAGCTTCTAGGGAATACAAGAGTCATCAGCTATAGAAGCTGAAAAGTTTTTTGGAAGAAGATGCTGGCAAATCACTTTCAAACAGTTCCATAAATTCACTGGCAGTTGTGGAATACCTTGCTTTTATTTTATTTTTATTTTTTAGAAAAGAGTGCAACCACTGTCATATGTGAGTAAAGCTACAAATGAGATAGAAGAGGATCAAGCCAACAAGAAACCAATAAGATGAGAATCAAAGCGGGAGACGGTACAGATGGTTGTTACTTGGGGAAAGCAAGATTAAAAGATAACATTACAGATATTAAAGATGACGAATAGAGAAACTGAAGGCAGGATGAGAGAAAGAATGAGGAAAAGTAAACAATAGTTGCTAGCAGTGGTAGTGTAGATTAACCCATTGAAATTTGGTGACAGAATTTGGGGAAGATATTATAAACTACTATATGTTTAAAATCTGTCACAATAGACAGCAGTTCCAAGGTCTTCTAACAGAAAATTTCCAATCCAATTTAAAGATAAATAGAATCTGGAACTTTTTACCTGCAAAGTATATAAATTTGTTCCAGAATACTATACACCGTTTTGCGTTCCTCAGCAACCCCTGAGGAAAGGATTTTCCCACAAGAGAAAAATTTGAAAACCATTCCCATAGATGTTCTTGATTTCAGAGATGTTCAGTATCTCTAGAAAAGCCAAATCTTTTGTTCTGAATCTGCCTTAATGAACGTTTTGCATTCAAAAACAGTTGCGCAGAAGTGTCTTTCACAGAGTTTGGTATATGTTGGCTTCAACTGTTGATTTTCTGATAACTGGGTCTAACATTTCTGAAGTCTTCCCCCATTCCCAGCCATTCACAGTCTTGAACTCAATGAAAGTTAAGCATAAATCTACTTTGCCTACAGGGAATTCAGATTCACAATGTGCTTTCAATAACTATGTGTAAAACAGCTTGGAAAATCTATGGCAACATGTTTGAGAGAGGAGGTACACTATTTTCTTAAGATGTTATTTTGGTATCCAAACTTTATGAAACATAGTGTGTGGCCTGATTATCAATCTCATCTAGTCAGCAATGTTTTTGAATGGGTTATAAATAGAGAGAACATTTATTTTGTCTATTTTTTCTTAACGAGATGTTTCTTAGTCACTCTATATACCATCCAACAGCTTGTTATTTATGTAGCCAATCACATGCAAATCAAACTGGAATTCTTTTGGGAAACATCTGCAATGTTTCATCTTTGAAAATAGGCATATAGTAAACAATTGAACTATAGAACTTCAATACGAGTTAGTCCATTTGTTATATTCTATTACTCTTTTTATTTCAACAGGTTATATAGGCACATATATCCAGCTGTAAACTAAAGTGACCACATAAACAGGGAAAGTAGATCAAAAAAAATACTTCAGTATTGTTCAATCTCCTCCTTCACTGAAACAGGTGGACACAAAAGCTCATGGAAGGATACATTTCAGCAACAAGGTGCTTTCAAATTTATGCTTGACCTTGGAATAACCAAGCTTGTAAGAGTGGATTAAGATATAGGACCATAAGATGAAAGGACCAAAGAGCCTTAAAGTTGTCAAGATTGTTTAGTAGAAAGACAACAGACAATGCTGTCTACAAGTTATCTGATCATTGTCTTTCATAAAATGAGTGTATTATTTATTTTAAAATTACAATAATATTGAAATTTACATTTTGGCATTCAAGATTTGAAGGGCACAACTGATTCAAAAGTAGTTCAGAAAAAAGGGGGAAGAAGAAGACCTTCGAATGTTAAGGAAGTGCACATGTGTATTGAGAATCAGGAATGTCAACATAAGGGTCCAGTGAAGAACATTTGCAAAAGAATGCAGAGTAAGAGAAACATAACTGCATTACATTAGAGACTTCCAAGCCAGGCCAATCTGGATAAAACCCTCTTGCACTAGATGATAAAAATATTAGTGAAGTGAGATAATGGAAAAATTAATTATATCAACATTGTTTGAAAACCCACCCACCCACTCAAGATTGTGAGATTTTAAAAATTCCTCTATGATCTTTCCAATTGTTTCATTAGCTGTCTCAGCCCATCTTACCCACATACTTGCTGCTGTGTGGAAAAGCAGGAGGAAAGAGCAAAATTTATATCACCTTGAGGTTTTGAATGAAAGACAATGCAATAAATAAGGTAAAGAGAATAAGCCTTGCCTTTGAACACACCTACAACATTATATCCAATTCTTCTTTTGTGAAGTCAACAACTAAGCTTAATAAGCAACAAAACTGTATGATAAACAGTTGGAGGGGCTGGATATATTTAACTTAGCGAAGAGAAGTTCACCAGGAAAGATGGTAGCAGTCTTCCATGCTGCCATGTAAAAGACAGGAGGAGAATTGATTGTAGATGAATCAGAAGATACAAGAAAGAATGGGTTTAAAATTAAAGGATATAGATTTCAATTGGATATCAGCAATAATTTCCTAATGATAAAGGGAAATAGTCTAATCTGGAACAGATTGTGCAGGGGTGATTTCCTAAAGAAAAAGAAAGCTATTCAACCAAAGTTTTAATAGTTTTTTGGTGGCCTTAGAACTATAGGGATAAATGTTTAGATCACCCTTCCCTAATTTGGAATCTCCCAATGTTTTATGACTTCAAAATACAGAATACTGGGTAGCAAGAGAATTCTGCCTTCTTTTCTCCCAATCCACTTGGAGATATCAAGATAGGAAAACCTGATTCATATCCTCTCCAATAGTAATTTTACATAAAATGAAATAGTTTAATGTGGTTTTGTGACAAAGCTTATTAGGCAAGGATTATGCAACCAATCGTGAGGCTCATAAAAACCTCTCACATTTGCTGCCCTTATCGTGATATTTTTTTATTCATCTTTCATGTTGAGTTAAATTCACATAGAAGATGGAAAGGTTTTTAAATGTTTATGGTGATGCAAAGCAGAGTTAACTCTCTGTATATAATCAGCATCTTCAATCAGAACTTTTCCTGGGAACGTATTTATTCTCTTTCTTTGGCATAACAAGGTGGAAAGTTTACTGCTGCTCTATATCCCAAGTTCCATGGATGCCACCAGCAGCTCCAGATGTTAATCAAGAAGATTTTGAGACACTGTCATGAAAAGTATATTTTTGCAATAATTAACCCCCCCGTCTTCATAAGAACGAAAACATCCTGAGTTTATTCTTTGCAAGAACTGGATATCATTTGAATACAGTATGCAGAAAATATAGATATCATAGTAATGACTCATACAGTAACATCTATTTGCATCTACAAAATGAATTATCATCTATCTCATTTATTAAAGCAATAAAGTAACCATAGTAAAACAAACCAATCAAAAGAACATTAAGGACTAGCATTTACATATGGCAACAATCTGAACCAGGGTAGGTTTATTTTCTAAAAGGCCACATAATCTATTCCTTTTCAGTTGCCTAGACATTTAGAAAAGTACGTTAAAAGCCATTTGATCATCAGACCACAAGTCAAGTTCAAATTATGCAACAATTCTGGTTAATTACATTCATAATATTATGTATTTTTATGCATCCTACACTGTAGAAGCCGCTCCTACAGATCCAATGCCAGCCTTGTCAAACCTGCTTCCTATATCAGAATGTAATCTGATACTCTAAAGAGCATCAGGCTCTAGAAGCTAATAACCTTGGGGTGATTTAACCTTCTGCTTGCTGAACTAGGAAAGATGTGTCAATGTTATTGGAAGGGTAGTCAGGATGATAACAAAAAATGGGCTAGGGTATTGTCTGAAAGATCATAATGTAGTTAATTTACAGTTAAAAAGTGTCTTAAAGCTTTTTTTTTTTTTTGTTCTATTAGCTGTTTTGAACAGGAAGCAAGGTAGGTTCGGGCACCTGCATGCCTAAGAATCACTGAATGCCACCTTGAATTGTATAGAACACTGATATCTGACTGTAAGTAGAGGGCCTTCTCTGTGGTGGCTCCCTCCCTTTTGAACATCGTTCCTTGGGAGATTAGACTGGTCCCCACTGACACTCTTTTGCAAGGCCCTGAAGACCTAGATTTGCCAATGGGTCTGGAGAACCCAGAATGGGATGGGTTTAGGTTTAGGTTTGTTTGATTGGAGGTGGGTGGGGGATTATTGCTTTTATTCTCTGTATGTTGGGTTTTTATTTTTTGTAAGCCATCTAGAGTCACTGCAAGTGAGTGAGCAGCCATATCAGTTCAATCAATCAATCAATAAGCAAGCAAGCAGAAAGAAATTGTTCTTCCAGTTACAGTAGCCATCTTAATTAATGCTGATATAATAATTTGGAATAGATGTTCAATATGTTCCTAGCAAAAATATTGATTTGGTTGAACTAAAAAAATGAACTAAATCTCTCAATCAAAGTTCTGAGTTAATTAATAACATAGAATTATGCCACAAGACTGTAAGGGATCAGGGTGTGTTTTGTTTATATCTTAGCTGGAAAACATGAAAGTATCAACAGCATTTTATTATCTTGAAATGGCTCTAAAAAAGATATAGCCTTTCAATGGATTTTGGACACACACATAGTTAGTTTGCTCTTTGAATAACAAAGCCAAACTTTTTTCACTTAAAAAACTGGAAGGTGAGAAGGTGAATTTCACATGTCTGGACAGTACCTTTGGCACAGTGCTTAAGATATAAGTGGACATAACATATATGATACTATCACCTTTCAACTATAAAGGGGATGGTCCTCTTGGTGGCCTGTAGATAATGAGATTTTTCCTTTTCTTGCACATCTGAAATCTCATGAAAGCTGCATGAATACCTGGTCAAAAATAACAGGAGAATAAAATTAGTTTCCCCACCCCTGATTTTTACCTCTTTTGCTAACTTGTTTTTTTTAACTGACATTTTTATAGTTAGAGAGTACAAGAAACATTAATTCACAAATTTGAAGGTGCCAAATGTTCACTGTTGGTTAATATAATTATTCCTAGATTGTTCAGATAATTTACATCTGAATGACAGAAGAAAGACTTCATTCTAAGCAAATGATATGTCAAGACCATTAGAGGTTTGAATCTGACCAGAATTTTTATATTTCCCTCATTAAATCTCTACACTGTGATTTTATAAGCACTGGAAGTCAAGACAGATTATTGCTGACTGACAAGTTTGGATTGTAGATGATGATAGGTTACCAACAGGAAACTCAAGTTAAATAAGATTAACAAATAAATTATTTTGTTAATGGTGGTATTGGCCTTAATATGTGATTATTTTAGTATTGGCCTTAATATGTGATTATTTTACAACACACGCAGGTTAAACTTTGCTTCTGGTTTCACCAGTGTTGTAGCTCAATTAAGATATGTAATGTTATATTATTTTGGAATCAGCACCTGCATGAATAAATAAAGCCCCTGTCCCACTGCACTAACGGATGCAAAGAGGATGTAAAACGTTAAAAAAAGCTTGCCATCC
>BHFT01008578.1:0-20503 GCA_004320025.1 Laticauda laticaudata
GCAACACATTTTCAGCACGAATCTCCATCTGCCATTCATCCAGGCTTCGTATTAATTGTTCGTCTGTGCAGTCAGATGCTTTCACCATCGGTTCTGTTTTTTGGTGCTACGCCTTACGCTGTAGTCAGAGGTTTTTTCTTCATCCTGATTGGTTGGAAGTCTTGGTCTGTGTTTATTGGTCTTGGAGTTTGCTGTGTTCTGCTTGATGTGGGAAAATACCTGAACAAAGTTGAATATCATACATATAAATACATGAAAATTTAAGAAAACATGCATACATATATACACGCACACACACGCACACATATGTATGTATGTACGTATATATTTGAAGAGTACCTGAAAAGTTTAGTGAATGCAAAATACATAAAATATTTGAATATTTCAATCTATCTGTTTCAACCTTAAATCAATCCATAGCCTTCTATTTGCATGTCTCTGTAATAGCCTCCAAACTAAACATGTCTATAGTCATCTTAATGCTGCCCTTGAAAACCAGAAATAAGTAATCAGATCCAATTGTGTTCTCCTTACTTTAAGGAGATTTTAATTTTAAGGCAGATTATTTATCCTTTTTCTTAGGATCTTCTTCAGGTGTTGTACTGGGCAGATAAGATTATAGAGTTGGGTTGTCTTGTGGAAATTGAGTTTCTCTTGCACAATCTCATTTATTTTCTAACAAAGAGCAAGCCTTTTAAGAAATGATGATAATGATGATGATGTTGATGATGATAAGAATAGCACAACAATGTGTGATTTAATGGGTTTACATTTATATTGCTATTTATTTATTTATTGTATGTACATATCACCTTTCAGCTAGGAGTCAAATGCTATACAAAGTGTTCTGTTCTTTTCCCTAGGCAAAACCCTGTATAATAGATTAAACTAAAAGAAAATAATTATCCCAAAGTTATCTCATAAATTTCCATGGCTGAGAGTAGACTTAAACCAAGGTCTCCGTGCTATCAGCCCAATCCAGCAAGGGGCACCAAACCAGCACCTTACCATGGCTCTCTAGAGAGGACACACTCAGATAAATTTGGTGAATGAATGAAACCTTTGTACTTTTTTAAAGTACTGTCCTGTAAAACAGATTGAGGTCATATGCATTTGTATCTATGTCAATCAGCAATTTCAGCACTCTGCAATCCAGTCAATTGAAGACTGAAAGATAAGCTTCTAATGCCATCCATTTAATGTTAATTGTGGGCATTAAATATCAGTGCTGTGGGGGTGGAGAGAATGAGAGGATGGAAAATACTTTTTCTTTTGTATGTCAGATTGTTATTCCCATTAATGCTTATGGAACCACATGAGCACACAGAGGAGACAAATGTTTGTGTACTTTGCATGAGTACAGCTCTCCCAATACAATTTTTCATCACCTAAACTAAACACTCCAGCAATCATTGTGGATTTGCACACTCTTTGGGAAAATGCATTGCCAGGTGATCAGAGCAGATTGTTTATCATTTCCTAACATCATTGCTCTTGCCATTTTCTGTTATTATACTCGTTGTTTGGAATATTTAAATTAAGCATTAGGAATTGTTTTAGTAAGGGCTTTGGAACTGAATACAAAATTTTGCTTGGAAGAACAACTCACCTACTACCTGTCTGCCAAATCTTTTCTTAGGATGATACAGTGGTGTTACCCCAGGAAAAGGCGCAGTTATTTTAGGAAGATAGAAGTTGAGGGAGAGAGGATGAGGGAGGGAGGGAGAGAAAGGGAGAAATCTTGGTTTTATACATGTTACAGAATTACAGAATGATACAGTATTCTCCTAGCATTTGTATCTTTCCAATAACATGCAGTGATGTCCAAGAAAACTGGGGTGGTCAAGAGATAGGTCAGCCATTTCTTTTTATTCAGATTTATATATTTTTATTCGCATTGACTTATTTGCCTTATTTGTCTTCAGTAGTAGCAGTTCCTTCTCAGAGGTAAATTGTAAAGAACTCTGTAAATATAATATGGCCTATTGGAGACTGCTTATTTGCAAAACTGAAAAGAGTACTAAGAAGAACAACTAAAATGATTAGCGGCCTGGAGACTAAAACATATGAAGAACAGCTGCAAGTTTTGGACATGGCTAGTCTACAGAAAAGATGGAGTAGGGATGATACAATAACAGTGTTCCAATATTTGAGGGGCTACCACAAAGAAGAGGAGGTCAACTTATTTTTCATACCATCAGAAGGCAAATGAAGAAAGAATGGAGGAAAACTAATCAGGGAGAGAAGCAACTAGAGTGAAGGAGAAACTTCCTAACAGTGAGAACAGTTAACCAATGGAACAGCTTGTCTTCAGAACTTGTGGGTATTGTATCATCAGAGGTTTTTAAGAGGAGAAATGGTATCGGGTCTCCTGCTTGAGCAGGTGGTTGGATTAGAAGACTCCAAGTTCCCTTTCAACTGTATGCTACTCTGTAATTCTATGAATTCAAGCTTAGTTTCCTTATTGGTCCTTTTAGTAGTGAGAAAAGAAGACATCATACCCAATGAGAGTCATAGGCATTGTGCATGAAAACTGTGGCATGAAAATACAAGTTGTCTCTGCAAGAAAATGCCGCCCTAGTACTTTAAGAAAAGCAAAACTTATCTCAAAAGTCCTAAGTGAAATTTCAAAACCTGGCATTAATAGCAACTGAATAACTTGCCTGTTCTCTCAAGTTGTTTTTCAGCACTCTCTGGAAATGTCCCATATGGTTCAGTCTATATTAGGACTGTTCTTGAGATAATCAAATTTGGTTAATACAGGGGAACATATGTTTTGCTTGCCACAAGCTTATTTTGGGCTTGCTGTGGTTGTGAGTGGTTCCTGTGGATGATGATGACTTCCCTCTGGATACAGCTGAGCCCAGTTTTCCGTGCCATTCTCAGAAGGTTCTCACAAATACATCTGAGGACTCTGCTCTATCAACATGATATCATTCCAGAGTTGACTGATTAACTCCAGTGTGCGATAGTTATTTGCCAGAAAGCAATGAGAAATGAGGAGTGTTGGGGAGGAGGGAATGGAAAGGAAATTGGAAGGAAATTGCAGCCGATAGCAAAATTCAGTGTGAGGGGCATCCATGTTCACAAAGGAAGACAAATGCTGGCAGGGGACGGAAAAAGAGAATTAAGGCAAGTCGGGTAATAACTTATTCATAGGTTTCTGCAGGAAACACAGTGAACATGTCGTCTGGGAAATAAAGCTGCTGTGCCTAAAATGCCTATTTGCAAATGCAGTCCATGTTGAACACCTGCCCTCAGCTTTGTTCTTCTTGATAAAGGAAGAAAAGTCTTCATTAGCTCATTACATGTTCAGTTGTGGTATTAGGTAGCAGTACTAATTCTTATATGAATCAGTTCAGGCACTGTAGATGATCATGTACTTCTACAGTTTTTTTTTTTTCTGAAATTGACTGAGGTATTAAGAAGCACTTATTTATTGTATGATGAGAACATGACAGAAGAAAAGTAAACATATACACATAATCCACCTTATTATATACAAATATTTTACAGGGGTATGATAGTGGCCTCATAATTGGATATCCAATTCAGATTCAGATCAGATTACAGCAGGGATGTCAAACTTGGGGCATCATGGCAGCATCACATGACATATCGGGACTTTTTTCCCATTTGCTAAACCTGGCATGGGCATGGCCAGAGCATGATGCATCTGACCCATTGGCCGTGAGTTTGACAGCCCTGTTCTAGAGAACCAGAGATTATATGGGTAATCATGCACAATACTTTAAAAGTTTGCATATCAGCACCACAGTCACAGCAAGGGGAATCTTTCCATCCTCACTGATACAGGGTAGAAACACTTCTTCCAGTATAACATCTAATTCTGTTCAATTTTGTCCAGACAGAGTGAGTCAGGTCAAAACTAGATGACTTGGTAGAGGAATCACTAATGATCAGGCCATAATAATGTACCCTGGACCATTCTTCTTTCCAGGCATTTTCAGGGTTAAACTAAGTGGATGTTAAATGAATAGCTGTAATAAGAAGCATTTAAAAATTAAAAATAAAGTGAAATATGTTATTTTCAATGAGTTATGAACCCATGTACCTGAAACACCTAGCTCTAGTGCAAATAAACACACTGAAACATACATGGGATGGTAAAAGGATCTAATGACAGTATTAATATAAAAGAAGAAATTTGCTTATCAGCTAAAAAGTTCTTTAGGGATAGCATTCTGTTCAACTGTAGTCAACCAGTAGCTTCTGAGAATTTTCTATTTTCTATTTATATTCTTGAGTTTTTCTTCTTTATTTTTGTATTTAACACTGTACATTGCACAGAGTAATATTGCTTGAGTTGGGACAACCTTATAAATAAATAAAACTTCTGGAAGCTAAGGTAGGCTTAAACAACATGCAAAAATTCACATTTGAAATTGAAAAAAAAAATCTCAGTGTTTCTTTTCACATGGTGTTGTGTCCAAACAAATGACCTGTTATGGCTTAATGTCATGGTCTACTTTACACAAGAGAATGGCTAGGTTTGTAGAGCCCATTGAAGCCAAATTAGTTTATAATTATGTGTGAGGGGGGATAAAAGTGATGATAAAAGAAGGGTTGCACCAGTTTTAACACAAATTTTGAACTTTTCGTACAAACATAACATGCATACCAAGGGGGAAGAGTTTTCATTGCAATGTTTTAAATGCTTTTCATTAAACCCCACCTTTGACCCCTCTTGCAGACATCTTAGTGGAGATGAGCAATCTGATGATAGGGACTGTCATTAGAGAAAATATGGTACTCTGTAGCATACAACCAGATTAGCTGTCCAGAGATACTTTTGTGACTGTGGTGGCATACCGAATGATACAACACTTCTTTGCATGGATATTTTGAATGCCAGTTTTTACAACATTGCTCTCTGACAATCATCCCATGATCACTTCTTGGGTAACACTGCAATGTGTTCCAAATAAGCTTGTCCTTGAAAAGCATTCAGAAACTTCAGCTGGTGCAGGATGTGATGGCACATTCTATTTTTTATACTTAAGATAGGCAGAAAAATATATTTGATAAAAGATGCAATAGAAAGATAGATGAGAGAGAGCGAGATGATTGGTAGATAGATAGATGATAGAAAGACAATGATAGATTGGATGGATGGATGGATGGATGGATATAGATAGCTAGCTAGGTAGGTAGATGAAAAGAGACATTAAGTTCAGTGTGGTATTGGGCAGATTTCAGACTGCATTTAGATCTAGCACTGCTTATTTCCCAGCAATAGATCTATTGCTTGGAAATAAATTATTTTATCTTTTGTAACTGTCTTCATTAAATTTGCTTTAAAAAGTCATTGTTTATTATTTTGTTGAAAATAAGATGTTTGGGGGAGGGTGGGATTATTCAGTGGAGCATAGTGTACTTGTACTTATGGCTCTATTTTGTGTGAAGAATCACAGGGCTATCCTTTCAAAGACATCCCTGTTTTCTCACACTTCAATGAAATATGAAGTGAAACCATCATGAGGAAATGTCACTTAGCAGATTTTTAAAGTAGTGTCAAGCCTGGTTAGTATTTCATTGATGGATGACCATGGAACATTAAGAACATAGGCTAGATTAGAAAATCGAAAATATACCCCTAAAGAAGGAAATGACAAAGTATTATCATTCTTTTACCACCTCTACAACTACCATAGGCTCTCTGAGACAAAGAATGTAATGTAATCTGAAATCTGACCAGGTAATGTCCAAATTAGTCATATGCAGTCTCATCTACATATTTTATTTTAAAAGAATGATTAAATTGAAGCTCAATTTCAGAAAATCTTTTTCTTCTCATCTTTTTGTTGTTTGATATAATCAAAACTGGATCACTACTTTGAGACTTGAGATGAAAACAACATAGAGTTACACCAGATTTTAAATTTAAACTTTATAACATTTCAGTGATGTATAAAGACAAGTTTCTTATTAAGTTAACAGTTGAGGTGTGAGTGAAAACACAGTTATAATTTATCATAATTTCAGGATATTGTAAACATATAGATACTACATTCTATTTCACAATATGTTATAATATGCATATGTATTCCATATCATAGATTAAAAAAGACTGAATCCTTTTTTTAAGGAACGTTCTAAAACTCTGGCCTTTCTAGCAGGTAAGGAACAGAAACCTTATGAACCAACAGTGGATTTTGATAGTTTAACTTTTTTTTATTTCCCTGATGCACTATTTTATTACTTTGTTGTTATCATTTCCTTCTTATTTGTTGAAAATGTATTCTAAACATTTTTATATGATACCTGGAGTTACTTTTGTATTTAGGCATATTATAAATCTAATAGCTAACTAATTATCTTTACTTATTAACAAAAATCATATTTCTGCCTTCAGTGCAATCTTGGAATATTTTTAGGCTGCGACTGGAACCAAATCCCAACCAATTAAACGTGGCTAACATTTTGTTAAAATATATAAAAGACTGGAGTCTGATTTATATTAAAAAGTTGTGGTTTTTACTTTAGTCTGATTAACTACATTGAAAATAGGATAAAACACAACATTTATCTTAGGTGCCAGGTACCATCATGTCCTCTTGCAATGGTCAAATGCCACTCTTACATTGTTTGTCCAAATTAAAACTGCCAACATTTGCCAAAATTATAAAATCTCATAAGATTTTATTAATTTCACTCCTGAATATTTCTGCATATCATTCTCATACTTAGACAGGAGTCATTGTAGCATGGATGACAATATTGGCGTTGTGATCCCAAAATGGTTACATGGATAACACCTGTCTTTCTTTCTCCAAGATCTTGAAAACTTTGAAGCTAAAGCAAGAAGTGCTGTGTCAGTCAGAGAGGGACAAGGAGTTGTTCTATTCTGTGTACCTCCACCACACTATGGAGGTAATGTAAGGCATTTTGCATTATATTTTTCAGTATTTGCTAGCATGAAGAATAGATGTGAAGAAAGTCCTATGAATTTTTATGTGTATAAGATTTGGGGACAAAATTTAATTTAGTGCTTGAACGTGCCGACCATGATTTATGACAGCAATAGCTGGACCTGTTCTTTTCATCCCCACCCCCCAACCTGGGTGGTTTATAGTGAAATTTGTAAATTTGAGTAAGTTTCTTATATTATTTTTAAAACAAAAACTGAACAACATTTTCATCCTTCTGAACCAATCAAATTCAGTCAGTATGATCACTTCTACATTGTGAAGATGTACTGCATTTTTGTCCTGTTTATAAAGGAAGAGGCAAATTTTAATCAAGTATTTGTGAAAACATAATTTGTGTTTTATTTGTGTTTGGAATCACAAATAACTCTCTCCAGTTCTTGATTTATGGTAGGATATAAGAAAATACTGTTTTCTTTGCCTTCTGATCCATCCTATCTACTATGCTGAGTAATGGTAACTTAATACAACTATCTAGAGCAAGCTGCATACAGATGCAATAATCAAGACTGCAGTAGGGACTTTTAGCAGCTTATCATGGCCTTGGATACATTCAATAAGAAATAGAAAATACAATTTTGTGGCAGCCTATTATGATCTATGTACATATCATCACTATACTTATACTATGATGGATTATACTTCTAATGTACAGTCATCAAATAACAGATTAAAAAACAACCTCTGTTTCTATCTTCTTTTATTGCTCCATCGCAAGCAATTTTTCATAATTCTAACTGAACTGCATCACTAATGCTTTCTAATTCATAGGACATTTAGTTTTCATACTGAGTTGAAGTTGTAATTTTTTTCCTACTGAGGTAAATTATTCAATACATTGGCAAATATGGGTTATTTGAAATATGGCTTCCAAAAAGATGAAGACTAAGCCTCTCTGACTCTGGCTATAAAAAGATAAACTATTTCCAAAACCTCACTTAAAAGGAAGGAATGAAGGAAGGAAAGAATGAAGGAAGGAAGGAAGGAAGTAAAATGAAAGAAAGAAAGAAAGAAAGAAAGAAAGAAAGAAAGAAAGAAAGAAAGAAAGAAGTAAAAAGAAAGAAAGGAAGGAAGGAAGGAAGAAAGGAAGGAAGGAAGAAAGAAAGAAAGAAAGAAAAAGAGAAAGAGAGAGAGAAAGAGAGAAAGAAAGAAAGAAAGAAAGAAAGAAAGAAAGAAAGAAAGAAAGAAAGAAAGAAAGGGGAGGGGAGGAGAGGAAGAAATCTTGCAAATAAGGGTGGTGTTCATTGAGATATCCATCAACTTATCATTTTTAACAAGTTGCTTGGCTAAACAATGAAGTAAAAATAAAATAAAATAAAATAAATACAAAGAGGTAAACAGCATATAGGTAGGACCATTTTCCTGATATTGGCATCAACTAAAAATTATGTCACTTACAACTCAGTGTTGAACACTTTCTAGAAGTCTATTCATAATGAACTGAATTTGCAGGTGTCCAATTTGCAGGAGAGGAGAGGAGAGAAAAAGCCCAAAGCTCCCAAAATTTCAATCTGCCTTGAATATCACAAATGCAGATGTAAACCAAATGAATACTTAAAAATGAGTTGATAGGTAGCATACATCTCAATACATAAATAAGATTGCTGCAGTTTTGTTTTGTGCTTTTGGAAAATGAGTCTTCTGCCTATGGAAGCTTGTGGAGACCAGTAAACTCAAATCTATAAATGAGCTTCAAGCTCTTTATACATTTTACAATAACGTTATTAAAGTTTACAAATATAAAGATAAAAACCTAATACAAACTAAAGAAAATATAAAAAATAAAGAAGAGAAAAAAATGATGTCCCTCCAGAAGCAATTGATAACTTAACATCTTTTCTAATACTTTCAATTAAGAAAAAGACCTCTTTCCTGAATTTACTGCCTCAGTTAAAAACACAACATCTGAGTTCTGAGTGTGCAGATGCTACTCGTTATGTCCTACAAAACTCTAATTTCTCATCCATTGCCCCAACTTCTCTTTTTGTGTTTTCTTAGATGTCTATTCAGTTCTGAAGTTTGCTCCCACCTCTGTTTCTCCTAGTTTCTGTCCTAGATGAGGGAGTCAAATTATTTTCCAATGCACCAATAAACAAGTCAAGGAACAATGGTTGGAAACTAACCAAGGAAAGAAGCAACCTAAAACTAAGGAGAAATTTCCTAATGGTTTAACAGCAATTAAACAATGAAATAATTTTGTTTCAGAAGTTGTGGGTGCTCAATCACTGAAAGCTTTGAAATGATACATGATCTCCTGCTTAACTGGAAGACCTCCAAGGTCTCTTCAAACTCCATTTTTCTCTATTCTAGTTTAGTATTCCCTTGATGAGGTTGAAAAGGTACCTACCAATCCTCTCCTCAATTTTTAATATATATATTTTCTTCCTGAGAGTCCTTTGTGAAGATAATATAGGTTAACTAAAATCCAAATCTCACAATAATGCCATTTGCTTAATAGGTTTTGACCCATGAGATCCTGATTTCTCTTCTGCAATAGCATTTCAGCTGAAAGCACCAATAACAAATGTTACCTATGTTCTAAGTTGCTTTATTATCCTGTCTAATGTCATGTATGCTACAGAGATTCTTTCAAGGACTATTTAGTCATGTTATTGTTGGGCATCTTATTTGACCAATCTTCACAGGTCTCAAGAGGAAACAATAATTGTCCAAAAGTTGAATAGTCTTTGTAACCTTGATGTCACACAAAGCGCTGTGAGTTAAGTGGTTCTGGAAAATACAGGTAGCCCTTGACTTACAACCACAATTGAGCCCATCATTTCTGTTGATAAGTGAGACATTTATTAAGTGAGTTTTGCCCTGTTTTTCTACCTTTCTTGTTACAGCTGTTAAGTGAATCACTGCAGTTGTTATGTTACTGACATGGCTGTTAAGTGAATCTGACTTCCCCATTGATTTTGCTTGTCAGAAAGTTACAAAAGGTGATTACGTGACCCAGGACCCTGTAACAATCATAAATATGAATCAGTTGCCAAGTATCTGAATTTCAATCACATGACCATGGAAATGCCGCAAGGGTCATAACTGAAAAATGGTCATAAGTCTTTTTCAGTACCTTTGGAACCTTGAATAGTCACTAAATGAACTGTTAGAAGTTGAGGGCTACACCCTTCCTACAATGTCAAGTTGGGTCTGCACACATTAGTTAGCAGCCTTGGTTAATTATGACTCACATACTATTACTACATGTTTCTTCTTTCTCTGAATGGCTCTTATATTTTATTGATCTATAAAGTGTTATGCAGAAGGGCTTCTTATTGTTTTTCAGATCATGGTACCTGTTAGTTAAAAAGAAAACCCAGAATTCCAGATCAGGAGACAAACTGTAGTGACAGAAAATTTGCTGCATTCAAGTGAACCTCCCCCTTTTTTGTCCTTCACTTCTTAGGAACTATTGAGTTTTGGTTATGCTCAGTTTGAAAAATCTAGTTCAAAAGTAGTAGTTGACTATCTTCTAAAGAGAAAATAAATGTAATACCAGTTCCCAAAATCTATTGATATTGAGTGCTTCTTTTCTTCTTGGTTTTTGCTTTTGTTTGTTTTTGAGGAGGTATAGCTTTCTATGTATTAGGGTTTCTTCTCCCCTGTTCTTTGGTGTCTTCTTCACTTCTCTTCCCATACTTGAGAGATTCATTGATGCATTTCAGTGTTGCAGCTCTCTCAAGTGGTCTAGCAGTTAAATCACAAGGCTACAAATTAGAAGAATGAATTCTAGTCTCCCCATTGGCATGAAAGACAACTGGATGACTTTGGGCCAATTACACACACTCTCTCTCTCCCTCTCAGCCTAACTCACTGTACAGGGAAAATATTATTATGGGAAAATGGAAAGAGGTATGTTTCCTGCCTTGAGTTATTTATAAAAAAATATGATAAATAATTTTTTAAAATGTTTTTTTTAAAGTCCCTGCAGTTTCTCCCCAAGAAAGGAATGAATTTGTAATTGCAGTAGGCATAATCTAGGTCCTTTTCAAGTGCATACACTTTGCAAGTCACAATAAATGCACTTCCTTCATTGTCTAAAATATCTAAAGGTTTCTTTTCCATGTCCGCTAACTAAACTTCCATGCAAATCTTCCTTGTTTACTTGCTATAGTCTCAGGTACACACAAGCTGCCTCTCTTTGTGAGCACTAGCTTGGACTGAAAAATACTGGAAAAGAAAGAGTGCCTGCCCATTGGTCCTGTTTGCTCCAGTGGGTTTGATTCTGGTGCAACTCAGTCTCTTTTGGATCCCCTGTGTGTTTCAGGTAGGTTAGCAAGAACAATGCTCCTATTTTATATAGTGGGCAATCATCCAGGAAATCAACATCAGTCAGGAAACAGGATTGAATGGATAGCTTCATCATCAGAAGCAGTGAACGTAGTCTTTCCCGTTCTTGTTTGTCCTATCTCTTCTGCATTTTCTAATTCTGTTGCCAAATTCTTGTTTGCTCTTCCTGGTTGTTTGCTCAGTTTTCTGCTTGCGTTTCTGAGAAGCCATGCTTTGAATGTCAGGCACATGTCTCTGCCAAAATGCTGCAGTTATGATTTCACCTCCTACTGCAAAACTTGGATTAACTGTATTATGCGGGGGGGGGGGGAGGGAGAGAGGGAGGGAGGGNAGGGAGAGAGGGAGGGAGGGAGAAACACACACACACACACACACACACAGAGAGAGAGAGAGAGAGAGAAATATTTTCAAAAGGAAAACACCTTTGATAGATCCCAAATGATTTGCTGCTTCTAATTATAGTCACATAATATTATAGGAAGTCAGCCTAAAGTTTCTCAGTATTGCTGTTTAACAGAGTCACAAGCATCCCACAGGTTTTTCAATTGAAAACATAAATAATATTTATACAATGGCATTGAGGATGGCAAGGAATTTTAGGGTGAAGAAAAGAAGCAACATTTGGAAATGAATCTGTTGGCAGAAAGTTTTAAACTCATGAATTATACATTTAATTAAGAAATGCTAAACTGCTAAATTTCAAAATTTCTGATTTACTGTGCTTTATTTGAAAAAAAAAATAATTTCCATGCCACTCTTGCCACTGCTGGAGCATGATAGAAAGAGCTCCACCATCAACTGTCAAATTCCAGGCAGCCATAAAAAAAAAATGTGACAGAAGGTGAGAAGCCACAATTAGAGCAGTAGGGAAATTTGGAAGCAGATGAAGTACCAGCATCTACAGGAAATAGCTATTTTGAGTGAGAAGGGGAGAGACCCGGAAAAAAAAGTTAGCATAAAGGTTAGTTGATTGTCAAAACATCAAAATGTCAAAGTGCATAATCCAAAAAAAGGAAAAAAATCTGGGATCCATTCTAAAGGAAACATTGAATGGAATAGATGTCAGTTCAATAGCTACTTTTGTAGTTCATGTCTATCAGTACCAATTTAATGTCTTTCTAGTTACAGTATCAATATATGGTGATATATTAACTCAAAACAACATAGCAAAACTCAAGGCATCACCAATAATGCCCAGAAAAAAAGTATAGCGAGTCAGGGTTCACCAACCATGGGCCATGGACTGGAAACACCGCTGCCACCACCATTGCCAGTCCATGGAGCCAGAAAGATTGGAGACTGCAGTAGTGAGTCACTCAGCAGTGAGATGGGTAGCATATTAAATAAATAAGTAAATAAGTTAGTAAATAAATAAATAAATAAGCAAAATTACATAAAATAACTACATATACTCATTTAGAAACAAAACAAGTCCAAAAAATTATTTGTTTTTATCTTACACTAACCACATGAATATCTCGGAGAGTTCACCATCTGATTATTCCTAGCACCATGCAATGTTGATTTGACAATGTCAGCATCCATAGGAAATCTATTAACCTAACAAAAAGTGGTTCTGAGCATAAGCATTGAAGCTGCATTCGTTTCTGTGTATATGAAGAATCATGATGAGATAGAGTTCTTACTCATGTTGAAGTCAACATATATGCTTTCCTATTGGCAAATATCTACTGTACACATATTGCGCTCATCTTGTGCTCATGGATTTTATCTAAGTGGTGAGGTTTATTAAGACTGTCCATGTTTGTCCCATCTTCACTGGCATCTACTGTGCCAATGTATTTTTTTCTACTCTGTTCCTATGCATTCATCACAGTCCCAGTGAAGTGAAACACACTTAAGTTGTTCTTAATTATATTGGTTTTAAAATAAGTTTTTCCCATATTCTGAAATCTTTCAAGGGCAGTCTCAAGGTGCCTACAATCTGTTGAAGTTTTGAAGCAAATTTTTAGAAGGAAATTGGGTGATTATGGTGACTTAAAACAAAGTGGTAAGAGATGAAGGATAGTATCAGCAATGCAGATCCATTTTATACCAGTATAGTGTGGATAGAGCTATCAAAGGATTGGAGGGAAAAGACTTCAACAGAGAATGAGATCAGTTTAGACAGTGAATCCACTATGGGATCTCTTAGACATATTTTTTTATTATTTTAAAGATAGAAACTTTTGAAGACAAAGTTATGGAGGCATTTTGGAATTTCATTTCAGTATTAATGAATGAATGAATCAATCTTTTAATAAACTTTATTAGGGTCACTGACCAATAAAAAAAGAATACACGTTTGAGAAAGGAAATAAAAATTGTTATAAATTTAATGATAAAACAGATCTGATCAATGTATTACTTAATAAGCCGTATTAAGAGAAATGAAATCACATTAATTAGAGGATAAAAACTGTAAATAGAATGAATATGAATGGCCTGGGAATCTGAGATGGAAAATTATTATCTGGAATTATTATAATAAAGGCAATGTAACAAAACATGTCTTCATGTTTTAATAATTTCTTCACCACACAGGCAATTTTTTTTGTTTGAATTAAATATCCTGAAATTTCCCTTTAAGAGCAATTTTTGGAAAGGCATTAAATCTTGGACTTTTCTGAATTTAGAAACAATACATTGGCTTAACTGGCTTGAAAAACACAAAAGCAGCTAGCCATAAACCCAGTTTTAGACAAAGCAGCCAGCTCTCCTGATCCATGGCATACTGTTTTAGGGCTGCCATAGGGCACCCATTCCCCATCCTCAGAATTACATCACATGAGAAATGATAGTGTTTTGGTTTCTTCTGTGAAATCCTAATATAGGACAAAACAAAACAATCAGTTAAAAACAAGAAACAAACCCATGGGAAAAATTAGAAGCTTTAGCTAGTACAACAAAATGCATGTTCAACTATGACTCACAGTTTTAGTCATGCTGGCATTAAATATTAACCATGTACACTGTTTCCTGCATAGAATTTTTACTGCCTCTGCTCATGCCAAAGCTCTTGCTGATTAACCTGGAAAACATACCTGGTATCTCTCCTCTCGACTTTCATAACACAAACTGTCTATCTCTCCACTCTTCTGCCATAGCCTGGACTTTGCTTCACTTCGATTTGGTGTACCTTTCAATCAATCTTCACACCTGGCAATGAAATGAAAAATTTTTCTTGCAAAAATTTTGAAGTGATTTACCATTGACTCTTTCTTTGGGTTGATTAGGAAATTAGAATAGAATAGAATAGAATAGAATAGAATAGAATAGAATAGAATAGATCTGGAAGGCTGATTGGCCCAAAGTCACCCAGATGGATTTTATGCCTAAAACAGGAATGGAACTCATGGTCCTTTCAGCCATTACATGAAATTGGTTCTTCTCATGTTGCTTTCTATTAATCCCTAACCTGTACCTGAGTCAGCTTCAAGTCATTTTTGACTCTAAAATGGACTTTTCTTTTTAATCAGGCAACAAGTCACAATAATCTTTCTCTGGGTGCAACCTCCATGAGCTTTGATCAATATTACACAAAGGTGACCTCTCAGTGCTGAGGTCAGACCAATACTTATTGGCCACTGGTATAAATGTAACACCCCTGCACTGCAGACTGTGCATTACCCACCAGAGCCATTCTTCTTGGCCAGTGGGAGAGTCCATTTTTGAAACCAGGGTTTCTTATATCCATCAAATCTGTAAGCCCATGTGGAAATTGACTAAGTGTGGCAGTGAGAGGCTATCGGTGAAATTTGGAAAGAAAAGGCTGGTGTTCTTTAGTGTTTTCTTGGTGCAATCTCCCTCTATGATTGTCAGCTGTTGCTTGAACATGGGTTTACTGCTTCTCCCAAGAGTACAAACCCATGATAAAGAACAACTTCACTAAATAGCTATCAGGCACAGATGGGTTGTGAAGTGGGAGGCTGTGAGAAATTATCAAGCTGTAAGCAATGAGCTATCCAGAAATGTTGTTTATTCCATCCTGAACAAAAGTCAGTGGGTGACTTTGGATTAGTTGAGTTATTAACAATCAGTACAAGTTATATTTATAGAAAAATTGAAGGAATGAGGGCTATGTGCAATTTCTTGAGCTGTTAGAGGAAAGGCAGGATAAAAATCAGTCAAATAAATATACTGGTTGTGTGTTAAGGGTTTGCTTTTTCTGACAACTTGTACTAATTTGTTCATCCAAGTCAAGAGTGAGAAAGATTGCCATCTTCAGATGTCACTTTTTTATCTTTGAATCATTAAAATAAATCACTCCTGGCTTTTCAAAGACAAAATTTAAAATAAATTAATAGAGTTAGGACAAGAGAAGCCTGCTTCTCCTTAAACCTGATTCTAAAGTAGTTGTTATTGATAACTATCAATGAACTTTGGAAAGCATGCCAATCTGTCTTATATTATCACATTATTTTGATGATCCCAGGATCTTGTCTAAACAAGGAATTGAAGTGAAGCAGTGAAGATCAAAATATAGATCTTTCTTGTCTTCTGTCAGCCTGATCCCAACATTGGCCAATAGGATTGAGCCTGTTATATTGGATTACATGCAGTCTGAAGTGTGAAAAGGAAGAAGATATTTATGTAGGAATTGCTTTCAAGTTGACAGCAAGGATTGTGACCTATGATGGCTGAAAGGTTACAAGATGAATTCCAAAGCATCAAAATATCTGTGATTTAGCATAGCAATCCCCAACCTTTCCAGCTTTGCGGACCAGCGAGGAAGGAAAGAAGAAGGAATGGTTACGTGTGAGTGGTGGGAGAGCATGAGTGTGCGTGAGCGGAGGGTAAGCATGAAGCAGCAGCTGAACATGATCAGCACCATTTGCATGAGCAGTGGGCACATGCGCCTACCACTTGCACAAATAGAGCTGAGTGCACACAAATCTGCTCATCTGCTGCTCACACAAGTAGAGATACGCACACACATGTCCTCACTGGTCACTTCTTACATGTACTATTTTATTGTAATCACACTAGGATAAAAATGAAGAAAAAGCATGTCTGCATTAAAAACAAATATGTAAAACACATGAAACATATCCAATATTTGTTGATAGGCATTATTTCATTTAATCAAAACCAAACCAAAGGTAATCAGTTCATTACAAATATTTCATGTTCTAAACATATTAACTTTCCCAATTTTGTGAGGAAAATATATGCAATAAGCATTTGATATTTTCCAGATTTATCATTCGCTTGGATTTTCAACAATAATCGCTTATATGTTCAGGAAGATGATCGGCGGTTTGCCTCTCAAGAAACAGGAAATCTATATATTGCCAAAGTGGAAGCATCTGATGTGGGTATCTACACTTGTGATGTATCAAACAGAGAAATAAAACAAAGTGTTCAAGGGCCACCAACACCACTTGTGCTTCAGAGTGATGGTAAAGGTTTTTTTTAAAAAATATAATCCTAATATAAATACATATACATTAATATATATATGTATGCTGTTCAGCTTCCTTCGGGTATTATCCCACGTCATTGTAGTTGTGCTTTTAAAGTTGTAGCAACGTTTCAGCAGAATCTCATCTGCCATCATCAGGCTTCTGTATTGAGTTCGTCTGTGAGTCGGGCTATAACAGCTGTTTCAGAGTTTTTAATTTGAGACAAGCCTACTGTGAGCCAGAATGGTTTTTTCTTTCATCCTGATTGGTTGGGAGTCTGGTCTGTGTTTATTGGTCTTGGAGTTTGCTGTGTTCTGCTTGATTAGTGTTTCTAATTTCTTCTGTCTGTTTTGTGGTTTTGATTGGCTGGCAACGTTGTGTTCCTGTATTGGAGGCTTTTAGTGCAGGCTTCCAAATGATTGACAGTCTGGTGGAATCATCTCTTCTATTCATGCTTTCAGGTCTTTTTTCAATCTCTATGGCTTCTCTGATAATTCTGTGGCTGGGGTTTCTATCGTGGCTAGGGTTTTGGTGCTTTGATGTTGATGCTATGACCTGTGGCTTTCTGTGTTGGACTAGTGAGAGGTGTGGTTCCAGATTTTTTACTGCATTTTTTGTGTCATCCAGGCAGGTACTTATTTTTCTATTGGTCTGTCCAATGTATGTGGCTGGGCATTATGCACAAGGGACTTTGTATATGCTTTGGTTTTCTCAGGTCAATTTTATCTTTGGGGTTTCTAAGGATGGCTGCTATTTTTTGTCTGTTTTTGAAGGCAGTCTTGATGTGATGCCTGTGTAGTATCTTACTGATTTTATCTGTAGTACCTCTTATGTAGGGCAGGACAGCTGTTCCATAGGTCTGTCATCTTCTAGGTCTCTATTATGTCGTAGTGTGTTTTTGTGGAAGCCGTTGGCTGTCAGTATTTTAGTCAGGGTGCATAGTTCAGTCTTTATATGTGTCTTGTCTGCCAGGCGTTTGGTTCGGGTGATTAGTGTTTTGACCATGGAGTTTATCTGTGCTGGGTGGTGGTGGGATTGGGCCTTGAGGTAGTGGTTGGTGTGTGCTTTCTTCTGGTATATGGTGTGTCCTAGTGCGCCATCTGTTCTTTCGTAGATTAGTACATCTAGGAATGGTAGTTGTTTGTTTATTTCCGTTTCCATGGAGCAATTGATTTTGGGGTGTGTGCTGTTTAAGTGTGTTAGGAAATTGTTTAAGTTTTCTTTTCCATGGGGCCAAATCACAAATGTGTCATCGATGTATCTTAGCCATAGTTTGGGTTTGTGGGGGGCATTAGCCAGGGCTCTTTATTTGAATTCTTCCATGAACAGTTTGCAATGACGGGTGACAGTGGTGATCCCACAGGGGCTCCTTCAATTTGTTGTATCTTTGTCCTTTGTATATAAAATATGTGTTGGTTAGGCAATGTTCTGTTAGTTCCATGAGGTGTTTATCTGGTTGGTATTCATTTTTGATGATTTCAAGAGTTTCTTTTATCAAGACTTGAGTGAATAGTGAAACCACATCGAAACTTACAAGCAGATCTTGTTCCACGTGTAGATCTTGGATTATTTCTAAGAAGTGGTTTGAGTTTTGTACATATGAAGCTGCGGTTTCAGCATGGGGCTTGTAAGTTGTTTTGCTAAGTATTAGCTAGGTTTTGTAGTGCTCCTTTGGAGCTGACTATGGGTCTGAAGAGGTATGCCTTCTTTGTGTATTTTTGGGAGGCCGTTATATTTTGGGGAATCTGAAAGATTTTTCTCTTGGGATGATCGTCTGTTGGATTTCTTTGCTTTGTGGCTGGTTATAATTTTCTTCTTGGTTAATTTTTCCAGATATGTTGTTGGGTCTGTGTTTATAGGTTTGTATGTGGAGTCTTGGAGTAGGTCTGTCAATTTTGTTTCGTAGTCCTTTCTATCCATTACTACTGTGGCATTCCCTTTGTCTGCTGGAAATATGATTATGCTGTTATCATTTTTTAAGGGTTTGTAGCGCTTTGAGTTCTTCTTTGTGCAAGTGCTTTTTGGGTGGTTTTGCTTGTGCATAGGATGTTGGTAACCTGGTGTCTTATTCTGTCAGCTTCATCTGTATTTATTAGTTAGGCTGGATTCTACTGCACATATGATGGATTCTGTGGGATTTTTGGGGTGCTATAGCATAATTGAATCCTTTAGTTAGGACATCTGTTTCTGTTTGGTGAGTTCTCTGTTGGAAACAGTGTATAACTAATTGTTTCAGGTGTTGTTGGAGTTGTTGGGGGCTTTCTTGGTCATGTTCCAATTTCTTTGAGTTTCTTCAAGAGTTTTTCATTTTTGTAAGTGGTTTCAGTTTCAGCTCTCCCAAGTTGTAAGTTGTTTATATGTATAAAAGTTGTTTTAATATATATAATATATATAATATATTTGTTTTTTAAAGTTTTCGCGGGTACTTACATGTGTGCTGTTCAGCTTCCTTCGGGTATTATCCCCACGTCATTGTAGTGCTTTTAAAGTTGTAGCAACGTTTTCAGCAGAACTCATCTGCCATCATAGGCCTCTGTATTGAGTTTGTAACTCAATACAGAAGCCTGATGATGGCAGATGAGATACTGCTGAAACGTACATTGATTTAAGGATTCTTTGGTCAGAGATGAAAATCAACACAACATTCTGAGTTACAAAGTGGATTTATTGCTCAAGCCAATACACAAGAATCTAATCAACTAATGGTCAGCGCTAGTTAAGAGTTAATGGAATTAAAGAGGGTTGAGTTAGACCACTTTTGAGAATGTAACAACTCCAGGCTGATTCCTCTCTTGACTGTCCCCCAGGGTCTGCTTCTCATTCTCCTACATTTTTAAGTCTTTGCCTGATAGCTGATTTTTGTTGATAAAATGAAGCAGTTGAAGAATGTGTAGGATATTGTCACCCTTTCAAGACAGTCTAGTCAAGAAACACAACCCATGAGTACTAAACCTATTGTTATTGTAAGGCTACAGTAAGAGAATGTTTCACATCTCCTCTCTGTCCTTACTTTTTGTTTCTAGAAAACCAGACATGGACTCCTATGAGATGCTTTCCATGCCTTCTTTTCCTCTGTGAGCTGAGATACCTTTTGTATGATAGTTGACAAAGTTGCAGTTTTTCCTCCTGTCTCCCAAGGTCATTCTCACATCCCATTACAGATATATGAAAGGTAAATGAATACACTTCACAACTAACTTCAGATTGTATGGTGCCATTTGTTCTTCCAATTAAATCTGTTGGGAGAAGATGCCAAAATTCTCCATTAAAAAGTTAGATGATCCTATTTAATGAATGTTTGACTGGATCATGCTGTTGATTTCCCTGTTTCAAAAAATATAAGCAATGTAGCTACTTCATTCTGCCTGCTTCCCCTCTTCTGATGATCTGATGTCTCCTTCAGCAATTTCAATATCCTCTAATAATTCCAATAAGATATGTCGAACCTTCTTCCACCTATTAGAACTACTAGTCAAGGCTTCATGTTTTGTCAAATAACGTCTGATTGAAATCCCTTTGCTTTGATAAGGAATATTGTATTGCCTCTGTGATCAAGGGGAATCTCAACTCAGATTAAACTGCTAGTCCCTATCTTGAGGGGAAAACGTTGGGGTTTTTTTTTTGGAAAATTTTTTATTGATTTCCAATAAACAAACATACACAAATAAAACACAAAACATAAAAACATAAAACCTCTTTTTGGAAAGCGGCTTCCCAGGTTACATCTTTTTATACAGACATAAATTCGAATTCATGCTCACTTTTTATCTCATTTCTTATCTTATTTACCATTCAACATTTTCTATATAGCTTTTCCCCTCTTTTCACTCTCTTAATTCTATTTTATTTATTTCA
>BHFT01008579.1:0-21411 GCA_004320025.1 Laticauda laticaudata
GTAAAAGATTTCTTTTCTCTAAACTAAAGAGTCTAAGTATTTCTTTCCTGGATTTTGAATGGAGCTCCGCCTGACAGTCAGCTTTGGAAGCCATGTTCCATGCTGCCACAAAGCCTGAAAAAGTGGGAGGGGGGTGATTTCAACTGAGTAGTTGTAAGTAGACAAAATAAAATTATTTTCTTAGTTCAGGGTTATCGAGTGTGGCACAGCAGAGAAAAAGGATCTTACACTGGGACAGATCGTGATTGGTCCATGTGATTTGATGATGGGAGAAAAGGGGATGGATTGTAGTTTGGGACATTGTGAGAAGTTCTGGAAACTTTCAGGTTCGAGATTCCACAGATGTGCCAGCTTGTATTGTAATAAAGGTACTTTTGAGATTAGGCTTGTCTCGGAGTTGCTGATTGGAAGGGAGGCTTGGTAGAATGCTGACAGCAGTGTTATGCAGTATTTCTTATGTGTTCTGTTCTCAACACCTTTCATTTGACTATTTCATGCTATCTCTGTCCACTTTCTCAATAAAAATCCCACTTACAGCAAAGTATATTTGATATAGCTAATTTATGTTTGGACTGTGCTGAGCTCCTCTTCAGCTCCACAGATACATACTTGAGTAAGTTTTATTATTTACTGAAAAGAGTAATAAAAGAGAAGGAATATAGACACCAAAACCTAAAGAAAGTCAGTCAGGTGTTGTCCATAAAGATTTTAATGCCACCCAGAATATTCATAAGATTTCTCATACAGGGGATATATAGACTTCTCTCAGTCTCAAACAAGAGATCAAGTACTGAGCAACTACTGTATGCAACATACACCCCATTACAGCTTTAGAGCAAGCACAGTCTCAGCACCTAAGAGGGATACAAGAGGGATACAGCACCTGTATCTTGGATGTGGACCTTAAGACATCAGCTGCAGCAGTCAGAGTGGAATTGGGAATCTACGCAATTCATGCACTGCCTAAAACCACAGCTTACAGCTACTGGCTCAAAATTAATGAAATGGAGGCGGATAGACTCCCTAAATTATGTCTGCTGGAGCAGATAAAACTGCAACCACAAACCCTTTGGATTACAAAATTGACAAATTATATAAGGAGCTGTGGTCTTCCTGCCCCCTGTGTAACAGGAGAACAACAACAACAATAAGTTGCCCAAAGAATCATGGATATAGAAGCTCAAAATGATATAGCCACACTGAGTAATGCTGGTAGCCTGTAATGGCTGAGCAAATATAAATGCACTTTCCAAATGGACAACTATTTAAAATTATATTTGCCAAAACATAGCAGGGAAAGATTTACCTGACCAAGATTTGGACAGCTTGGTTAGATTTGGGAGACTCGATTGTATCCCATACAGATACACATATATATCTGTGAAGCTGAAGAGGTAGAAGATCTGACTCATATATTATTTGATTGCTATTTGTTTGAGGGGATGAGAGATAAGTACCTTGATCCACATGTTAAATGTATGGCCCTGTGGGAGGCCCATATTAAAACAACATACTTCATGTGTGGGCAGAATCTGAAAATGACATTTAATACAGCACAATTTTTGACTAAAATGATCCAATTGAGATCGGCATATGTGGGCCTGATTGGGGTAGATTGCAGGGGTGATACAGAAATATAATTTTTGTCATTTTATTCTATTTTACATATTTACATATTTATGTATTAAATTATTGTATTTTACCCTACTCTCATTTTAAATTGTTTGTTTGGAGTTTTATTGGTAATATGTATTTGAACCTGATATGGCTTATAGGCTAATCAATAAATAAATATATAGTTATATGGTTACTGTATGCAACAAACAGATTCCCTTACTCCCCTCCCTTTCTATAAAGGCAAGCTTTCCTCCTTTTTTAAAAATCTAGCCAAGCTGCAGGATAACAGTCTAGAAAACAAATGAGTTTTATCTTTCACGTTCAAAAGTGAGCTGAAAGCTGGAATTTGTAAGAAGCAGGATTTTCCAGATATTGGACAGAGATAACATTTGATCCAAGGGTCATCTATTCTTTTTGTTGTTCTGATAGTTAAATGTTTTATGGTTTGTGATATTTATATTCTGTATACAAGCTGCAGAACTGGATCTTCTGCAGACTGGATCTTCTTTGCATCAGAATTGCCTTTTGTGTTCCTAACTCCCTTTTTAATTGGGAGCTGTGCAGAGTTGGTTAGAAAATGGGCAGCTATATAAATTGTTTGAATGAATGAATGCATAATAGATTTATCATCTTGTGTCTTCTGGGAATCTTAAAATGTCCTTTATGCTTTCTCTATGGGAGATCCTTCCTGGATATTACCTATGTTTTTATGTCTTACTTATGATTATTTAAAATCATCAAAGGAATGTTTTCCACTTTCTTTTTTCCTTTTATTATTGTTTAAATAATGCCATTTATTGCCTGATAGATTGATTTAGCTCAAAGGGACAACGGCTGATTTCCCTAGTAAAACATTTCACGCTGTAGATCTAGGAGGTGGCTATCTGATTTATCTGATCAGCATTTGTTCATAGGCAGTGTGATTTCTATCTATTTCAGATGCTGGCGATGCAGGAAGGGGTCAGGCAAAGGTATTCCATTAGAAGACATGTAACAACAAGCAGCTACACTAAAGCGCTACAGTAGGGCAAGGCCAGGGTGTGTAAAGCCCTCAAAGTTTGGGAGAGAGAAGGGACTCTGTAAGCTAAGCAAATGAAAACTTTCTTTTAATAATTTTTTAAATTTCAATCTACACATATATATCAATACATTAATTGTGTGGCATCAATATATCATACATTTTAATATAGGCAAGCTTAATAATACCAATTATATCTCTTACTACCCATATTCACATTAAATCAAAATCCTTCTTTGCTTATTTTCAAGATTTCAATACTTTCTCCTCATGCCACCATATCAGTTAGACATACTTAGTAATGTCATTATTCAATTTCCTCTTCATTTTTTTAAAAATAAAAAATTCTCATTTGGCAAGCAGTATGGTTGCAGGTTTCACATCTCAATACAAACATGACCATATTTACCTATTCACTTTGTTTGTTCAATTTCATATCACATTTACCTTATTAGTATTAAATATTAAGCTTATCCAATTCCTATTCATATTATAACTTGTTTCATTTTCCTTAGAATATTCTCATATCTTATTTTACAATGTTATTTGAATTTCTCCTCTCATTTCTACATTCATTTCCCATATTACCTTTTCCAGTCATATTTGTAATTTTATCAATCATTAGTTTGTTAATTCAAAATTGTCCCCTCTAATTATTGATTTGAGCCAGCCACCTTCAATCTACCTTAATACCATCTTCCTATTTACTATATAACACGCACGTATATACACACACACACACACACACACGTATCAGGTTCTGCATTACATTTTCTCAATCACCTTTTAATCATCTATACATTACAAACATATTAGTTTTATCAATTAAGTATAGTAACTGGTATTAATCCTTCCATAATAGTTCTTATTTCATCATATTCCCTCCTTTTCTTGTACATTGTGAGTCATCAATTACAATATGATATTTTTATTATAAATTCCCAATTTCATATTCATTCCATTGAATTCCATGTCTAGTAGAGCAATAATTCTTTCATAACAGGAAAGAGAGAAAAAGAAATTAAAAAGAAAAAATTCCCTTAAGTTACATACTTATCTATTTTCAATACGAATTCATATATATCACAACCTATTACCTTGCAGGATCTCCTTCCAATCTTCTTTTTTTTTCACCCATTGTCTCTCGCTCTTTTAACAATATAGTTTCTTTTCATCCTCATTTGCTTCCTGTTCTTCTTTATTTTCCTGGTCCTTTCTTTTAATTCCCTTTCCCCCCATTAACTTTTTCTCCCTCCCTCTTTCTGTTTTTCTTTTGAACTTCCCTTTGCAATTTTTTCCCTTTCCTTTTTTTCATTTTCCAAACCATTTCCCTTTTTATTATCACTTCAGACCCCACATTTTTAATTTTAATTCCTTTTCTCCCCTGTTTAAATAATTGTTGATCCCTTTGTTCTTCAAACTGGCTTCTTCTTTGTTAATCTCGCCCCCCACCAGTTTACTTTGTTCTTCTACAAGCTGGGTCACCATTTCTAATTTCTATAATACATAATTACACATTTCAAGTCTAATTTTCATCATTTCCCTTATATCTTGCAATTCCAATCTTATTTCAACAAATAATTCCTCCATTGTATCTTCTTCTTCCTTTTCCTTTTCTCTAATTGGTGTACTCAGTCCCAATGTCTACTATATTATTTCAACTAGTGTCTTTTCATTTTATTTTCAGCAATCAATGTCTTTGAATCTTTGTTTCAAATCTTCAAGTGGGCCCTTTCTTGACTGTTTCCCACAATCACTGGATAGTTCTATGTCAATATTTTAAAGTATATTCCGCTTTATAGTATTCTAATGTCACTTTTTAGGGTTTTTATTTTTTATAATGGAGTTTCTTTTACTTTCTTTTAATTTCCAAAGTTCAATTTCTTAGACAGGCCAAGCACCTTTTTAAAAAGGTGACTGAAGTTTTCCCTGTAACATCAGGTGGTGCTCATAAGCCTTTTCTACAGTCCATTCCTTCCTAAAGGCTAGGACACATCGGCTGACGGATGCAAAACGTATGTAAAAAGGACACAGTGGACAAGCAATTTTTCCATCCGTTGTTATCCACTCTCAAAAGTGCCCCAAATTTGCATAAAGAGAATGGACAACAATAGAAAGGAATGGATGTGGGGAGGAGGTAGCGAGGATGTTAAGTGGATGCTCAATGGAAGCCTAGAAGATGGAAGTGGATGGAAGCGGATGACATATCCGCAGGGCTTCCGTGGGAGAACAGCGAAGTGGACCCGCAGTGGAAGGAGTGGATGCCTAGCGGATGATGCAGATGCATCACGGATGCCTAGCGGATGCATAGCGGATGCCTAGAGGATGCAAAGCATTCACTGCGCATGCGGGGAGGATGCATTGCATCAGCCCCGCAGATATAAAGGGAAAGCAGATTGCAAGCAGGTCACCATTCAGAGGAAAGACCCTGCTGCCAAGAAACATCTTCAGCCCATACAACGCAATGGGTAAGAAGAGGAAGCTTTAGTCCGAGCTTCCTCATGCCAGCCCTGGCAAGAAGGACAGGTCCACCACATTCCGTGCCGCCGCTGGTGCTGAGGGACTCTGTTCTTCTGCTGGGGCTTCTGCTGGTTGCTGCTCCTTGTGCTGGTGCTTCTGCCTGGTGCTGACTCTGCTGGTGCTTGCGCTGCTTGGTCCTGCTGGTGCTGTGTGGCTCCGTGGTGCGCTGGTTGCCTGGCCTCAGAACATCTTGTCATCGGTCTTGGAGACTGACATTCCCATATCTGAGAAGGGGCCTCTCAATATCACGGACTGAGCCAGCTCTACTGAGTGGCTTCCCGCACACACCCATTCCCTGTTGTCCTCTCGGGGCCAGGCACCCGCAAATGGCAACGTCAGACAGCACTCCAGCCACTGCCATCTCCACAGCCCCTGGATGCCCTTCACCCTGAGACCATGGGCACGCCTCAGAGTGACTGAGAAGACGTTGCCAGAGGGGACTGGATTGTTTATCTGTTGACTTTATCTTTGCTTTGGACACTTTTCTGGTTTCATTTTGCTGTTTTTAATAAAGTCCTACAGTTTTGTTATTAATAAAGGCTATCTTTGCTCCACAACACTTGGTTCCAGTTCCTTTTACTTAATAAAGTCTTGTGGGAAAAACTTTTGTAAAATGGTTTAAGCCTTTTGCCATGCTTGTCGGGATGGGTAAGGATAGCTGTGGGATGGATTACATTCACCAGGTGCCACACCTATGGCCCTTTACTTCAATAACAATATAATCATTCGATCAACACATTTCAACAAAACACAACTCTTTATTAAATGCCCTGTTCATTGTAGGCCCACCCCAACATACATGGCACAATCTCATCAGTGTGATGAGACAGGCTGAAGGAAGCATCCATTTATTCATCTATCATCCTGTCTTGCCACTCCACTGCGTCCAGCTGGGGAGTTGCACGCAGTGTCTCAGGAGGTTGCGGCTGCTTCTTCCTTCACGTGAAGCTCTGTTGGGGCCTGGCACATCCACAGTGTCTATCAGGTTTAATCCTTGCCTCCATTCACCAGGCTCCATGTCCCATTGCCTTGTTGGTGGTTCATGAGCCTGTTCTGCAACACTGGGTAGTGGGTGCGCATGAGATTGTGCAGGATGCAGCAAGCTTCCACGATGTTCTCTCAAGGTCTGTGGGCGAAGCTGCATTGGTAGTGAGAAGTACCTGGAACCAGTTGGCCAGGATGCCAAAGGTGTTCTCCACCACCCGTCTTGCCCTGGACAGCCTGGAGTTGAAGATCCTCTCTTCACGGGTGAGGTATCTGGAAGTGTAGGGCTTCATGAGGTAGGTTCTGAGGGGAAAGGCGTCATCCCCCATGATGAAGTAGGGCAACATCTTGTGTGTCGTTGGGCAGGGAGGTTGGATTCGGAAGCCCGGTTGAGGTTGCGTTCAGCCGCCTCCTTGAGGTCACTGGCATTGTGTATACCTGGGCATCTGAAGCTGACCATTGCCTGAGAGCTCGATGTACATGAACTTGTCATCAGCATCAACCATGGCAAAGAGGATGATGCTGAAGAGCACCTTGTAGTTGTGATAAGTGGACCCTGAGTTGGCTGGAGCTTTGCCGGCCGTGCTTCCTCATCTATGGCTCTAACAGTTGTGGGGGAAGTTCCACTTCTGATACCACTGTTCTGCAACTTTCTTCGCTTTTCAGTGGTGGGGCACTGAGGAGCTCCTCCAGGTGTTCTTCGATGATCGCCTGCACCACTTCTCCGACCACAATGCTGATGGTGTTGTGTGGCTTCCTCCAGGCATACTGCATGTTCCTGTATGTGGTCCCGGAGGCCAGTGGTGGCAGAGTCAGTGCGCACCTTGAGCCCAGGGTCCAGGCCTGGACTGGAAGTTGGTGTTTGCCTTGGTCAACCTGGGTCTCAGCCGCTCCCACAACTATCGTCAAACACATGGCTGGTGGCATCCTCATGAAGTGCTGGAATGCACGAGGGTCTTCGTTCCTCAGCTCCACCATCAGCTTGTCATACAGTCCGTACTTTCCGCTCTTCTCGTGATCCATCTTCAGACCCACACACTTCTTGGATGCCTCCTTTTTCTTGCATAGAACAGGTGAAGAAGCCTTAAGAGGGTTTGGCACTGCTGTAGAATGATGACGGCTACCAAAAGTAGTGTGCAACGACCATGATGGAGATGACTGGAATGATTGGAAAGAATAGGCTCTGCACAGCAGGGCTGCTGGACTGAAATTGAGATCCAGGTGATTTGTCCCCCTTTTTATAGGAAATATCGGTTTTCCACTAGGTGTCCTTCCGCATCCTCTAGGCATCCTCCAGACATCCTAAATATCCGAGATACGTCCCCTATCCGAACATTTTTTCCGTTTTAATGCTTTATATGTGAGCTTCATCTGCTTAAAACCTTTCTATGTCCGTGCTACTAATGCTGCGCAGACGTTCCACGTCCGTTTCGGTTCCTCCCTCTTTCCGTTTTCCGCTGTAGCGGATGCGAGTTGTGCGGATGCGCAGCAGATGTTGAGTGGATACAGCGGACGTGTAACGGATGTAGAACATTGGTTCCCTGTATGTGTAGCGGATGTAGAATGGATGCGGCGGAAAGTTCATCTGCTCAAAAAGTTTTGTGTAGCTCAAAACTTTTTGAGTGGATGAAATCTCAGTAGACAGATGCTGGACGGAAAGAATGCATGAATCACGCATGCAGTGAGTACAGAACGGATGCATCGCATTAACCAATGGATGGCAAGCGTTTTTCTATGTTTTACATCCTCTTTCCATCCGTTGGTACAATGTGACATGGGCTTTAACTTTAACTTTCTTTGTTAAATATTGTATTTTTATTAAATTCACTAATTTCAATCTTTAGCTATTATTTCTTTTCATTTCAACACACTCAATTTCAGCATTTAGTTATGCCCTTTAAGTGCCCATAATCTGATAGTTGTCTAGTTGAATTTCTAAGCCTTTGTTGTGTTCAAATATTTTCCTTTAAATTTTCTCCTCCAATACAATAATTCAAGCCAATTTTATAAAATCCAATTTCACTTTCTTTGGTCGCCGCTTCCGCACACTTTCCTCCAAAATAGTCCTTTATTTTTAATACTGTGGTTCCTCAAAAATGATGTTTTTGTCTGGTTCACACTCTGCTTGCTGCTTCTCTCCAGCACAGTCTCAGTTTCCTGCAGTGTTCTTCGTCTTTGTGGTGGCCATTTTAAGACCACCACTGCAGCTTGCCTTTGGGAGTGGTTTTCCTGTTGGGGGGGGTTGCAACTCCCCTCAACCTTCCAGGTGATTCCTCCCTTCTTCACCACCCCTCCAGGGTGGTTCTGGTCTTGATCCTCCAGCAAGTGAGCTCGGGCAAAACTGTGCACGATCGCGGATTCCGCTCCAACTCTGACGATGAACAAACCGGAAGTCTAAGCAAATGAAAACTTGAATAACCAAAATGACTTTAGGTAATCTGTAGTCTTCCAAATGTGAATAGATTACAGTTTCTGCATGTGAGCCTTTCCACATTTGCATCTAATTACAGACAAACATAGCCTAGCAGTATCTTTTTCTGCCATGTCTCTAGGACATTGCCTTTATCTTGTCCTCAGCTGATGAAGACAGATGGTTACATACATTTGCAGCTGTATCAGTGTTAAATTTCCTCCTTACTCCAACGTTGTTGGAAGGCATCCTCAAGATATCTAACATCTGTTTATCCTTGGAGGGAAATCAGATGATTGTGGTGATTTGAAACAGAGGCAGTAAATACAGCAAGGCAGCATATCTCATCTATGTCCATTCCTGATGGATGGATACAACTTCTATTCAGTGATGAAATGCTCTAAATCTTACACTGAGGTATACAACAAACTATCTTCTGTTTGCTGTATTCACAACTCCATCATGAATTGCTTTGACTGAATTGGTAATTGAGAAAGCATGTACAGATGTGAACAGAATCTAGGTGATTTCCAGGTCTTTATGAAAATGTAATTATACTGGAATACATTGAATTGGCGGGCACGATGGGGAAGCAGTGAAAGACACTGAACTTGAACAGTGAAAGACACTCTTTACATATCCTGGGAATGTAAATGAGTCTTACTAGAAGACAGTCAATTTGGTATAGTGTTTAAAGCATCAGACTAGAAACTGGGAGACTATGTGTTCTGTCCTGTTTTAGGCACCAAACCAGCTGAGTGACCTGCCAGTCATTTCCCCTCAGCTCTAGGAAGGAGGCAAAGGCAAACCACTTCTTAAAAACTTTACCAAGAAAACTGCAGGGGTTTGTCCAAGCAGTTTCCAGGAATTGGACATGATTGAATGAAAGGGGAAAAAGTGTAAAAACCTTTGCTCTAAAAATTAGATGGTTATATACTAGTATATCAAATAATTTTCATTTAAGTTTTGATACAGAACAGAGATCTGTGCAACTTCAGGAATCCAGATGTTTATGTCTTACATAGGGGCTCATGGGAACATCACAAATTAATTAAATCTATCACCACTTCACAACACGTCATATTGCTGTAAGGTTTTTGATGCTAGGTACATTGATTTTGACTTTTTAAAGTTTAAATTTGAGAAAAAAAGATTGATAAATATTTTCAAATTTCAGACAGTTGTTTTTGTATCAGGGAACACTGTTCAGGGGAAACATAAATCTTTGTCTTATTTAGTGGGATTTCTAAATAAAGCAAAACATTGTGTGATAAGAAAGAAGCCTATCAAATTATAGATAGATTATGGAATTTTGTAGTAATTGTCCTCAAAGTTGTGTTGTGTAATATAAACTACACCAAATAGCTGAAGCAATGACAGCTGTATATGTCTAGATAGCGTTTTAAAACACCATCCATATGCACCATGTAATTGTGGCTATAATGTGAACTTTAAGAAGCAGTAATTCAACAGTGGTGATATTCAAAAATATTTACTACCAGTTCTGTGGGTGTGGCTTGGTGAGCATGACATGGCTTGGTGGGCATGGCAGGGGAAGGATACTGTAAAATCTCCATTTCTATCCCACTCCAGGGAAAGGATATTGCAAAATTCCATTCCCATCCACTCCAGGGGAAGGATACTGCAAAATCCCATTTCCTCCCCATCCCACTAACCTGCTTTCCAGCTCCGTTCTGTGCAGGGCAACAAAAGAAGACCCAGCCGATTAGTTGGGACTCAGGAGACAAAGGATAGATGTGGGTGGGGCCAGTTAGAGGTGGTATTTGCTGGTTCTCTGAACTACTGAAAATTTCTCCAGAACTGATCAGAACCTGCTGAATACCACCTCTATAATACAAGCAAAATTAACTATATAATTGATGTTTCTTCGTTTCAACCAATACAAAGTGCTTTCAGTGGGAGAACTTCTCCCTTTTAACTACAAACCCTGTGAATCTGGGAGACTTACCAATGTAGATGAACAGAAAAAAAAGGGAGTAAAAAGTTTGAGATTACTAGATTTTATATAAAATGTGAGTGAAGAATTGCTGCATTAGAATTCTCCCACAAACATATTAACATATTTGAAGTTATATACTGTTAAGCTAAATGGAAAATAATACGATCAGCTAACTATTTGATAAAATACAACAGTGCAGAGTGGGCACATGCAATTAATATTGTATTTTGAAATAAAGCTGATTTAAAAAATATTTTTTTGATTCATCTGTTTTGCTAAGAGTGTAAGACACACTGAGTGAAATACAAAGTGATTTCATCATCCTGAACATTTCTAGTATACAAGATTATGACAATATATGTAGCCACCTGGAGTTGATTAAGCACCATTCTTTATAGTTAGCAAACTCCAGCATCATTCTCTTGTGCCCGCAACACAGTTGCACCCAAGACCTCAATTTGCCAGCTGTTCAAGGGGAATAAAAGAAAAAAATAATAAAAAGTGTTTTTCCTGATACTAACCCCCCAAAAACAAACAAACAAGCAAACAAACACAACAAAAACTGCAAACACTGATCATAGAATGTTTAATGTTATTAAATCAGCTATAGCAAAACTTTTGAGGAAAAGGTAACTTTAGTATTTGAAACAGCTCTGCCAAGATTAGAGTTGGTGAAACAATCATAAAGGCTCTTTCATGCATATTGATCATTGAGGAAGTGGATAAAAGAGCCATGATTTCTTAGACAATTAATTGTAGATTATTATGGGCTACAAAAGCTCTCAATAATCTGATTCTATCCAGAAGGACATCAACTGGTATGAGCCAGAGATTATGGAATTAAAACATAACAGACACAGAATATAATGCTTAACTGGGGAAAGTCATCTGGAGCTCTGGCTATATGGAAATAAAACTGAGATGTTATTCATCCTGTTTGAATTAAACATTATCTGGGCATCATAACTAATTTACATCCCTAGACCACTATAGTTAATTATAAGTGAGTACTGTATGTCTAAAATTAAGGGGCTTTTAATTAAACTCTTTGAGACATTATTTCTGGTGTTGGCAAAATGCACAGAATTGTGAGATTTCCCCTCTTGAATTTACCCAAACTGTTACAACATGTTATTTATTCATCAGTATTGGATTCATCTTTGGCCATCTTTTCCTCTTTATTCCACAACTGTATGCACAATGATGCAAACAAATGAATGTTATTACCTGATTTTTAAGCCTAATGCAACATTTTCTTTTCTACTGGAGCTATATTATTTCAGTTGCATCTATACAAACTGGTTTGGAGAAGACCTTTGAGAGTCCCTTGGACTGCAAGGAGATGAAATCAGTCAATCCTAAATGAAATCAACCCTGACTGTTCTTTGGAAGGACAGTTACTGAAGCTGAAGCTTAAACACTTTGACCAGCAAATGAGAAGAAAAGACTCATCAGAAAGGGTGGGAAAGACCCTATGGCTATCATTAAGTGTCGTATCTTATGATTCTCAACTCCTGACAAATGCATCTTTTTTTTTATGTATACTGAGAGGATTTACACAAGACAAATTCCTTGTGTGTCCAAACACACTTGGCCAATAAAGTATTCTATTCTATTCTATTCTGTTCTGTTCTATTCTATTCTATTCTATTGAAGGCAAAAGAAGAAGGGGACAGCAAGGAAAATATGGTTAGATAGCATCACAACATAATGAACATGAATCTGGGTAAACTCCAGGAGACAGTGGAAAACAATGAGGGATGTGTGTGCTATGGTTAGCAACTAAACAGCAACAATAACAAATCTGTACAAACTCTCACTTAGAATAAGCATGGGTCTGAATAGTGGCAGGAAATGATGAATCTAATTGTAAACAATCTTGTGGGTTTTTAATTAATCTTTTATATTGGTGCAATCTTTTTCTATAAAACAAATTTCAGTTGCAAATTGTTCCTATGGAATCGATGGACATGAATCAAATGGAAAATTCACTGCTTGTATGCCTGAAGGTAGACATGGCATTCATTTTCTGACACTGTCCTGGGCTCACTCAAGCCTTGCTTCACTGGTTCTTTGTTTCCTGACCCACCTCTAAGACCTATGAAATGCTGAACAGGCAGAAGTTTTATCACTGATAACATTTCAACAGCCTGGAAATGAGTCAGGCATCTGGAAATTGGAAATTCAAGATGGATGAGAGATGGGGGCTAGTTGTCTATTATCTACCAGACAATGCAAGATTGCTTTCCAAAATCCGTTTATAACTTCAGAATCTTATCTATTTCTTTGCTAGTTTCTCAACAGGTAAGACCAAGCCAGTATTTCATTGCCAACTGAAAGATGCCAGGAGAAAATGGGGAGTTGCAAATCCTCATCAGGATACTTGTATCCCATATTTATACATGTAGAGCAATGCAAGGGTTCTTTCTTTTTCTTTATTTATTGGCCAAGTGTAGTTGGACACACAAGGAATTTGCCTTTGTGCAAATACTCTCAGTATACATAAAAGAAAAGATACATTCATCAAGAGTCAAGAATCATAAGGTACAACACTTAATGATAGTCATAGAGTAGAATAAGCAATCAAAGCATACTAGGAAACAGTCAATATAGATTGTAAGGATATAAGTGACAAAGTTACAGTCATATAGTCATAAGTGGGAAGGGATGGGTGATAAGGAGTGATGAGACAATTAATAGTAGTGCAGATTTGTAATAGTTGAACAGCGTTGAGGGAATTATTTGTTTAGCACAGTTATGGTTTTTGGGGAAAAACTGGTCTTGTGTCTAGTTGTTCTGGTGTGCAGTGCTCCATAATGTCGGTTTGAGGGAAGGTGTTGAAACAGTTTATGTCCGGGATGTGAAGGATCTGTAAATATTTTCACAGCCCTCTTTTTGACTCATGCAATATACAGGTCCTCAATTGAAGACAGGTGGATAGTAATTGTATTTTCTGCAGTCTTAATTATCCTCTGAAGTCTGTGTCTGTCCTGTTGGGTTGCAGAATCAAACCAGACAGTTATAGAGGTGCAGATGTTTGTCTTGATAGTCAGTGGAAATACACAAAATATCAAACACAAATGAAGAAAATAAGAAAGAACTGCAGCACATCTCACTTTTCATTTTTGAGTTTTTTTACTCTAAGATTAAGTTTTTTTCTTGAGTGTCAGCCCCATTCTTTAATTTCTTTTGAAATTTAAAATGGGATTCATGTTTGAATGAGCAATTTCTATACAATGACATATATTGTACCCACAATACCTAATCATCTTACTGTTAAATACCATCTGCATGTTTACTTGTGAATGCACCAAATGTTTCAAAAGAACCATGAAGCTCAGTGGTACCTTTGTGTGTTTCAAAACCACATGTAAACTGATTAAATCTATTTGGCTTAAACATAAATGATCTGCTCTCAAATGTGAAAATGAACTTTTTTGGCACAGAAGAAGAAAATGACAGTAATAATGTATGGACCCTGTCAGTCAGCATGCAGCTTTTTCCAATTTCCCATCTCATTTGACAAGATAGAAGGCAGGCAGCATCTAAATAAAACAGAGAGGTTAAAGTGATCTCAGTGAACTATTTGCCTACATACAGGCTTTTAAAAAGGACATTTTTCAAGTTCAGTTTTAATGTGACCTAGGACTGGAGAGACATTTCAGGGAAAACATCTCATTTTCTATAATTACTTCTGATACTGAGCTGATTTAAGGCTCTGAGAAGTGCTGTGGAAGCAGTTAAAGCTGAGGTGAAAGTATTGAGTGTCTATTGCCAGCATTACTCTTTCTTAAGTTGAGTCAGTGCAACTGCTTTGATTACATAATTCTTTGGTGGGTACTAGAAGATTATTTGCCACTATCTCTCACCTGTCTTTAAAGGTAAATCTTGGGCATCCACCCATCCATAGCAAAACTCCAAGATCAAATAAAATAATTTTAGAAGGGCAGAATTTCTTATCAAAGTCTGCCTTGGCAACAAAAAAAAATCATCTTTATACTCTAGGGTTACTGTATTTTAACCCAAATGAAATTTGAAATAACATCAAGAAATTCCCTTTGGGCAAAATGTCTTAAGAATGACATTTGAACTTAACTTGCTTTAGCAAAGTTGGTGACATTGTTCCCAACATTTGGATGGAATCACTACTTGACCTGTACATATCCAAATACAGATCATGGAGAAGAATTTTGGGGGAGGGGAGGGACTTCTGCATAACTAAATGCAAAACAATACGGACATTTGTTATAACAATATTTTTGTTATCTGCAAATCTTGCAAGTTGTAATTTATGTATGTGCAAATTTGGAACAATACATTATGGGTTAGAATTTAATAATAGATATAACATATAATTATATATAATATATAGCTGTAATACATAATTATATTATATTTATAATTTAAACAGATATGTAATGCATTTTACTGTTTAATCTGTTAACTGGTATGTCTCCATCAATCTGTGATCAGAGACCTCTGTCTACTTATTGGTCTTGTAGACTGAGGGCAAATAGAGGATACTTTCACATACTTTCATTGACAGCTCTACAAAGATCAGCCCCCAATCTGAAAAGCAGAATATACAGCTATTGTGAAAAACTCATACAAATTAGTCCATATCCATCAAATAAAGCTGAAATATGCCTCCCAAAAGAATAATACCTGCAGAATTCTGATCCATTTAGTAGGAAGAGTAGGTGTTATATTTGGATTTTGGACCCATATCTATCCTACTTTGTATTATTAGGCTGCTTCATTAATAGCTATTTTTTAATTGCCAACAGCCAATTGAGATTTTTGAGTTGGACTTGGGCATGTTGTAAGAAAAAGAAGATGGGGGAATTAATATTTCTTTGCCTTTCTTAGGGTCCATGAAACTCGCTTTAAATGCTGAATTCATTTCTTGCTAGAGATTGTGGCATGTATAGATTTATTTTATTTAATTTAAAGATACCACCTACCACCACATTCCATGTGTATTCAGGACAGTATATAGTAAATCACCAAAACAATCATGATGAAAAACAACAACAACACGGATCCTTAAAATTGTCAAGATGCTTCATGAATGATTACAACCAGAAAAAATAATAATGACAAGAATATAGATGATAAATCTCAGGTAAATGCTGTTCATTTTTACAATGATAGTGTTACCACTATCAATTTCAAATTTCCACCTAGCTGGTTAGCAGTGATAAGCAGAGTGTTTACATTGTTGTTTTAGTCAAAAAGTATGGGACATTGAGAGAAAACTTTATGCTCTACTTTTAAGTGATCTTCACATGACAATTTTCTTGTTATAGTTGTGTAAATTATTAACCCAAGCCAGGAAAACAAAGACTCATTAAAACAAGTCAATCATGAAATTTTTACACAGAGAAAAAATGTGCAATTTCCACAAATGAATACAATAGTTTAAAAAAAAAAACTTTAAAACTCAGTCTTAAAATGGTGGACACCAGAGCTAGAGAATTTTTCCCCTCTGAAATACACTCAAACTCATTTCATTTTATTCAGAGAAGTCAATCAAAATGGTAGCTGAAGATTATTTCAATCATAATGAGAAGAGCTACTTGAGGATGGCCAGATACTGACTAGCATTACTGATTCAGTTTGCCTAATAGTGGGGCCAGCTCTAAAACACCCTGTTTCAGCAGATAATATAAACCTCAAATATGATAGACAATTATGATGGAATGCTATAAATTCATGACAAAACTTGATAATGTCTGAAGCTTTGGAACAATATCTCTTTCTTTGTTTAGCTCATTGCACATATGGTGGTAATGAAATGTGGCAATGGTTATTAGATGATTAGCATAATTAGAAATGCAAGAGACAAACCCTCTGATAAATTAGACCATACAATCATACATTTGAAAGGCAATATCACACCCAACCCTGTGCTCAGTGCAAGAATTCAAATTAAAGCATGCTGAACAGACGCTTGTCCAACATCTGCTTGAATGTCACTAGTAAAATAAGCACACCATATCTCTTGATAATTGATTCTATCCATCTTACTATTAGGAAAGTGTTTTTCTAACACTTAGTCAGAAGCAAAACAAGAATTTCAGGTGCCAATCTGTGAGAAAGAGGAATTTAAACCATATGGATCATCTATTAGCAGTACTTCTTTTTTTGTAACTTTTGCCTGGAGCAATTACTACATGATTTGGATTTCGGGCTAATGTGAATAATTTTTTAATGCTTTTGAGTTCTCTGTATTTGCTCCAAATGCAGGAAGATGGGACCCACCTATTCGGTCCATCCCACGAAGTAGGTACACCACTCTTAGACTCTTAGTCTATGTAGAAGTTTGTTTCTTAGGGTTGAACTAGGTAACATAAATATTCTCCCTCCCTCCTTCTCTCCCACCCCCACTTCTGAATTAATTTCTGCTGTTTTTAAAAAGTATCTTGCTAGGCATGCCAGAGACATTCCATGTATACATAAGAAAACACAAAACACATCTGACTGTGCCAGTCTAACCTATCAGCCTGACTATGTCAATCTAATCCATCATCATGTGGCTGATCTTGTGATCAAGACTCTGAAATCATCACTATCATGTCCTCAAAATCAAAAACCTAAAGATCAGTTTGATATTGTGCTATCAGCTACTGGTTTATAGCCTATATGCACTTAAACACCAATCAAGGAAACAACTATGTACATAAGAAAAGATCCTTGTTTTTCTTCCTTTATTCCATTGTACGCTCTCTATACTACTTTCATTCCTGACCTCATTGTTAATCACTCTCCAATATTGCCCCAGCCATGTATGTGAAAGGCCTTATGTAATAATAATTGACTTTAATGTGAAAGGCCTTCTATAACAATTATTGTCTTGAACATTCACTAAGGCTCTTTGATGTAGCAACAACAGACAGACAGAGTTATTTTTCCAGGAAAAAAAAATCTATGAATTTTCAGACACTAAGTTTACTCAGGATTTTCAACAGCTTCCAGAATTTAAACAATTGAAAATATTTGATGTCTTTAGATGGATAGTAGATACTCATAGAATCCATTGGGCTGTGTGGACTTCTACCGCAATCTATAATTTAATTTGCATATTTTCCTTTTTCTGTTTTTTGAAATTAAACGAGACAACTTGTTACTCATCAGACCATTGTCTCAGACATATTGCCATACATGAACCAGAGAAACAAAATGGCCAAGGGTTGTATAAAAACAGTGGGAGCAGGAGTGACTTCTGACTTCCTACCAACTCCTCTTGAATTTCTTTGTAGGAATCTGGTAAAGGGAATTGGAAATCTTCCCTTCCCTTCCTTGGATGAAGGTACATTACTATTGCTGGGTTGAGGAGGAAGCAAAACTGACTGAGAAACTGTCATGGAGCATTGGAAATGAAGATAACATGACCACAACAGTAGCCAACCAGTGCAGCAGCAGTAAATTTCACGAAACAACTACTACCTCCACAAATTGTATTCCCTTGGAAGTCATGGGTCCTTAGAACACATTTTGTAAGTTAGCCCATTTGAAGTAACTTGGTTCAAAATCATTGCCCTGTGATGTACCCTTTTGCTAAATAAAAGGCCAGAAACAGTTTTAGTAGTATATAAATGTCCTGTAAAATAGATATAATTCACTCCTAGATATCTCAAGTGGCTTATTGGTACCAATCCACAATGCTTAACCTGTTCCATTTCTTAATCTACACATTATATTCATACATTTGGATGAATATACATTTTGCAGAGTATGAAAATAGCAGCTGTAATCATAACCTCTATGCATGAGTTATTTCCTTTACTCTTCATCTCCATTCAGTCTCAGAATGTTTATAGATTTGAAAAGCTGTGATAATGCAAGAATTTAACAACAGAAGGAACTACAATATTTCATTTCTGACTTTTAGTGGCAGTTACAAATATGTATTCTGTTCTAGCAAAACACCTGAGACATAGTTTCTCACATAGCCCAGATGGAACATGTGGAATATTTCTGAAATTATTCCAGAATGCTAGTGTAGAAACATTCTCCATGGAACCGAAATGGTTCCATGGTTTTTTTTAAAAATGTATTTACTTTTCACATTTTTGAAGTATCTGCCTCCCTCAGATGATGTGTGTAACTAAATCTCTTTCTCAGTATTAGGACCCTAAACTCTGAATATGGAACATCCAAATTCATTTACAATGATTTCTTAACACCATGTAGATAGATAAGAGATGGGGAAAAAGTACTTCAACTTGCAGTAAATTAATCCAAGGAAAACTTTCATTATGCTTTAGAAAAGTAAGAGCCCGACTGGATTACAATAAGAATTGTTTCACACATAGCATTTGCACTAATATGGCAGCAAAGGGAATTGCTTATTTACACAATATTGTTCTCCTTGGATAGTCAAGTGCATTTTCTTCCAGCGATGTTGTTGATCAGTGGTGAGATTCATTATTTTACTACTGGTTCTGTGGGTGTGGCTTGGTGGGCATGGTGTGGCTTGGTGGGCATGGCTTGGTGGGCATGGCAGAGGAAGGATACTGAAAAATCTCCATTCCCATCCCACTCCAGGGGAAGGTTACTGATAAATCACATTCCCTCCCCACACCACTAAGCTACTTTCCAGTTCCATTCTCCTGTGCAGGGCAACAAAGAAGACCCAGATGATCAGCTGGAACCCAGGAGGCAGAGGATAGATGGGGGTGGGGTCAGTCAGAGGTGGCATTTGCCGGTTCTCTGAACTACTCAAAATTTCCGCTACCAGTTCTCCAGAACTGGTCAGAACCTGCTGAATACCACCTCTGGTGTTGACTTATCATTACATATTCTAATGGGTATTTATAAGGAGAAACAATGTCTTGATGGCGAATTAGCTTTCCTTTCAGACCAACAACCAGAATTGTTGCAAAGCACTAAGATATATGCAGAAAGCATGTAGTGAAAACACAGCATTTTTATTGCGGTGAGTGGGGTGGGAATAAGCCAGAGGTGGTATTCAGCAAGTTCTGACCAGTTCTGGAGAACCAGTAGCAGAAACTTTGAGTAGTTCAGAAAACCAGCAACTACCACCTCTGACTGGAGATTTTACAGTATCCTTCCCCTGCCACACCCACAGAACCAGTAGTAAAAAAAAAAAATTGAATCCCACCATTGGAATAAGCAGTTCAGAGGGAAAGGGCATTAAAACAGCTATGTTTGTACTCTCTTGTTGGATGGTAAACATAGCACTGAGTGGTGCATGATGCTCCTTACTAGTCTCAATATTCCAACATCAGCAAGAATGATGATGGAAAGTCAGTTTTAAAGATTTTAAATGGATTAGGGTTAAAGGGATTCTTAAGAGGAAACAGTACAATGAAAAGTAAGGCAATATTCAGTAATATTAATCCCAATATTCAGTAATATTAATCAACACAATAGTCTTGTTCCTAATTGAGACCTTCCTTAAAGTTATTTAGAAGGCAGGACAATAAAGCAATTGATTGATTGAATATGTGACACCAAATCAATGTTGACTCTAGAGATCACATAGATAGATTTACTCACAGGTGATCTGTCTCAATTTGGTCAGTGCACCATCGGAAGCAATTGATGTTACTGAAATTAAATCCATCCATGTTGCTGCTGGTCATCTTCTTTTTTTCTGCCTTTATATCTTTTGAGCATTATGGATTTCTCAAGAGAGGTAGGTATTCACATATGTTCAAAATATGATAAACTGAGTCTTTAGTTGCCTTATGGTTGGATCCATTTATTCATTTTCAGGGTTATCTGTGGCATTCTCAGGACTTTTCTCAAATAAGTTCAAAACTGTCAATACTCATTTCTCTTGTTTTCTCCAAGTACAATTTTCATTTCTGTACAGTTCCACAGGGAAAAACACAATTCTGATTTTTGCAGATATAAATATATCATGGTATCTAAACATCTCTTCCTAGATTTTCACTGTTGCTCTATCAAGTATGAATCTGTGATATATTTCTTCACTGCTGATTCCTTTATTGTTGACAGTTGGTTTGAAAGACAGAAACTGTCCATCACACTCTGTTAAATCTCCTTTCTCTGATATTGGAAAATGGATCCCTTTCAATCTGTTGGCTCATGTGTTCAAATGGCATAGTTTGATAAGAAGCTTTATAGTTTCTTCTTCTATTCTTTACTATATTTCTGTGGATATGCCATCAATATCTGTAGCCTTCCAACTCGGTGAAGACTGAAGTTATCTTAGAGATTCTTGTAAATTGGAAATATCTTTTAAGGTATCTTGAACATTGTCACCTAACTAGACAGATTCTCAGTGAAATCCATCCACTTTTTTTTTTTACTTTAAATTGGAATTGACTACTATTTGTCCATTGGCAACCTTTAGCATATCAATTTAAGGTTGGAGTTTTGAGATCTTTAGGAAATCTTTAGGAAATCTTTACTTGATTTTCTGTGTCTGCTTCCATTTTGGAGGTCTTTACAAATGTAACACCACTTCTCATCTCTTCTGACAACTTTCTTAATTCCCAAAACCTTTGCCTTTTCTGGTAGTGGCTTTTCTTATCTTCTTGGAAATTAACATTTGTTCTGTCATCCAGTTTTCTTTTTTCTGTTTTCTTATCTTTGGCATCCTTAACAACTTCTTTCAGTTCATTCTGCAGTTCCTCAGCAACAAAATATGTGATGCCATCAAAAGACTTAAGAATTGAAATGGAAATGAGCTGCTGACATAGCAAGAAGAACTGATGGTAAGTGGACTAAGGCATCCATAAAATGGATTCCAAAGCTCAAGACCTGATTGGTGGCAGAAGAGGTTTTCATCCTGCAGTGGCTAGACAATGGCTAGAATGATGATTAGTGTGAGGTGGAAGCAGATAAAAAACCACCAAAAAATTCATTGATCCAAGGAAAACAAGGTTTTATTCACGTGTCTGCAGA
>BHFT01008580.1:0-14402 GCA_004320025.1 Laticauda laticaudata
AGGTGGTCTTCAAAATGATTGTGATAAACCACCAAACAATGTTCCCCCAATAATTCACACAAATTAGCATATCTATGATTGCCTTCATACATACATACATACATACATACATACATACATACATACATACATACATACATACCTACCTCGGGTGGTTAAGCATTGATATCCATAGGTCGTTGGGATTTAGTTAAGGTTGATGGACTGGGTTTGGACAAAGCACTGAACTGTGTAACTTGATCAAATCATCCAGGGTTGCCTAATTCTTCAGCCATGCACATGCACACAAAACCCTAAGCAACATTTGCACAGCCCTATATGAGTTTTCCTTCGCATCAAGGAGAGAATTATACTAGGTTGTGTAAATTAAAATTTTTAAACTAACTAAACTTTTAAAAAATGCATCTGCTATATCTTAGCGAACTGAAAACACAATATAAACACAACCATAATGGGTACCATGTCCTTTCTTTTCACATTTCATCCAGAATCTAGTAAATCACTTCTGCAGTACTGTACTGCTATAACAATTTATTATACAATTTGACTGATATTATCCTGTGCAGGATTCCTGAACTCTGTCTCTCAGCCCTTCTCTCATTCCCATTCTCTCTCTCTCTCTCTCTCTCTCTCTCTCTCTCACACACACACACACACACACACACACCCCTATTNTCTCTCTCTCTCTCTCTCTCTCTCTCTCTCTCTCACACACACACACACACACACACACACCCCTATTGGATTGTTAACAAGCACACTTCCCTGCATTGCCATTCTGCATGACATGTTGCGCTGGAGTACAGCATTTGCAAATAGTATTGAGGCAGGCCGTTTAATAGAATCATAGAATCTTAGGGCTGGAAGACATGTTGCATGTCTTCTGGTTCACCACTCACTATACTTTGATTTTGTAAGTCTGTAAAGTCCATGCTTCATTTGTTCTGAAATTCCTAAAAAAAATAATTCTAAATCCAAATTTAGTTTGGGTTCTTTCCTGCTATCCAGATAATTCTTTTATCTTTTCACTGTTAAAACAGGACCTTCTGCAAGAATCACTTGAGCAAAGAGCATGATATGAAGACTCCCTTTCTAAACAAGTGCTAAAACAACGAGTAATGATTTCTCATTTTGTATATTGACTCCCAAAAAAGGCATTATGTTCTACATTTGTAGCTTATGCACTGTTGCTGGTTAATCTTGTAAATGGCCTGGATCAGAGTGTCCTAGTGGGCTTTCCACTCTATTTACATCTCATCTTCAGCCCCTTTATTTAGATTCAGTGATTATAATAACATATTTTAGAGGATTGAGATTCTTCATTTTACATTTAAATATCCAGTAACCTCAGCTTTATAAATGTAATTAACTCCAGAAAAATATTCCAATAAAAGCACACTAGGTATAAAAACTAGCCTTCTAAAAAAATAGCAAAGTTGACCACGCTCGTCATGAACAGGAGTTGATTTTCAGATATTTAGTGATAAATGCTGTGTTGTCACTAATGTTTGATACATTTGTGCTGAACTCTCATTTTGCAGTGATTAACATCATTTACATTTTGTAATTGAGAACTCTGATATTCAGAATATTTAGTACAAAATCCCATAGAAGTAGGATTGATGCAACCCTATGCAGTCTGTATTGTTAATAACAAAATGTTTTCAAAAACAAATGAGGATTTTGGTTATTGAAGATTTTATATAATTAAGATTTCTGAAAATTTCCACATCCAACTTGTAAATTATGTTAGCATATTTCTTTTCTAATCCTGATCAATCTCCTTTCTTACAACACAGGACATATGGATAAACTATATTTTGTAGAAGTTACCTTCTGAATGATTATTACATTTCTTAGTGAAACTGACAGATAAAACTCATAAACATAAATTAGTTTTCATTAAGAACCCAGATAACTTTTGTAGATGAAGATAGCATCAGTGGTGGGATTCAAATTTTTTTACTATCGGTTCTGTGGGAATGGCATAGTTTGGTGGGCGTTGCTTGGTGGGTGAGGCTTGGTGGTCATGGCAGGGGAAGGATGCTGTAAAAACTCCATTCCCTCCCCATCCACTAACCTGCTTTCCAGCTCCGTTCTCCTGTGCAGGGCAACAAAAGAAGACCCAGCCAATCAGCTGGGACTCAGGAGACAGAGAATAGATGGGGGCAGGGCCAGTCAAAGGTGGCATTTGCAGGTTCTCTGAACAACTCAAAATTTCCGCTACCAGCTCTCCAGTACTGGTCAGAACCTGCTGAATACCACCTCTCATGTCTACTAATAGATGAGTTTAGGGCTCACTAAACTCTTCGCTGGTGATTATAAAGCAATTCAACACCACAAACAAAACTGCTACTCTTCAAAAGACCTTGACTATGTATCAAAATGGTCAAACAAATGGCAACTTCAAATCTCAACAAATAAATCCTCTGTCCTACAAAGGAAAAAAAAATCAGAAAATAAAATACAGGTTGAATAGTCAAGACCTTCTTAATGATCCAAACTCTGTCAAGGATCTTGGAGTACTCATCTCTAATGATCTAAGTGCTAGAGCCCACTGTAACTACATAGCCAAAAAAGCGTTTAGAGTTGTTAACCTAATCTTACATAGCTTTTCTCTGGTAATATCACACTACTAACTGGAGCATACAAAACATTTGCTAGACCAATACTCGAATACAGCTCATCAATCTGGACCCACATTACGTATCTGATATTAACACAGTTGAGAAAGTCCAGAAATATTCACAAGAGTTCTCCACTTCTCTACTTGTTGCAGAATATCTTATGCCACCAGACTCGAAATTCTAAACTAGAAAACCTAGAACTAGCCTCCTTCGGTCTGATCTAAACATACATTGCAATGTCCTGCCTGTCAATGAATACTTCAGCTTCAGCCATAACAACACAAGAGAAAACAATAAATACAAACTCAAGGTTAACCGCACCAACTTGATTACAAGGAAATACGACTTCAGCAACAGAGTGGTCAATGTCTGGAATACTCTCCCTGACTCTGTGGTTTCTTCCCCAAACCTCAAAAACTTTAACCTTAGACTGTTTACTGTTGACCTCCCCCCTTTCCTCAGAGGTCTGTAGGGGGCATGCATAAGCGCACCAACGTGCCTACTGTCCCTGTCCTATTGTTTCTTTTATTTTTTTATTTTTCTTATATGTATTCATAACTATGTTTTCACTTATACCTATTATCTTGTAAGCAATTGACAAACCAAACAAACAAACAAACAAATAAATAAATAAATAAATACAATTGTAATTATTGTTTTCTGGTGATTATTTCCTCATGGTACCTGCATGCTTATTTTTCCTTCATAATCCCAGGGCCTATTTCCAAGTTTCTTTGTTTGGACCTACTGGAAGATGCATACGCAAGTTCTCATGCTCACAAGTGAAGCTGAGTCTTGGAAGTATCAGGATGTGGAGGAAGATTGGATATTGCAAGCTATTTCTTACACTCCTGAGGCAATTATAAAGACAGTCTTTGAAGATTCACAACAGTACAATTTATTTATGATTATAAAAAGACATATCTGTTTCTTTTTACTTTTAAAATAATTTAAATAGCTTTCTTTCATGAAGATTTATATATAAATATTTTAAGGTAGTATTTTGGGAGAGCTGAACAGCATTCCGAATGATGGTAACCTGATTGTAGGATTGTATGTACCTGTCTTGAATCAGAATCTGTTTTTCCTTATTTAGAAAGGGTTATTTGAGAAGATATGAACATATTTTAGATTCCTCTGGGTTTTTTTTAGAAGGTTCTGGAGTATTCGAGGCTGAATTTATTGACATAGCCCACATACCAGTCTTTTCCTTAATGGAACATGTTAATAACATATAATAGCAATGATAATTTTTTTTTTTGTAAATGTGGATTTTAATTATTTTTTAAAATTCGGTCTAGATACATATTCAGGAATAAGAACTAAAATTCAGTGTATATATTTCTTCTCTTGTCCAGCTTCCCCATATTTTGCTAACAATAAGTTTATCGTCACAGAGCAATTACCCCTGGTAGCTTGAAATTGTTTTTCTCCTATACTGGAGACATGCTGGAAATTGCTGATAAATCGGCAAAGATGCTGGCCCAGTGTTCTGACCAGACCTTGACTCCCATGGACTGTTGAATTCCTTGGTTTCTTTCCATCCTTATAAGAAAAGCAAGTGCCATTTATTTTTCTTTTCGTGGGTAAGTCATTGAGAACATTTGGTTGCCATTTGTGTAGATACAGAATCATTCCTTTTGACACAACTAGTAAAATCCCTGTTCACTGTAAAACTCTTGAAGACAGCAAAGTCCACATTTTGGACAGAGAGGACTGCTGGTTTGAAAGAGGGATAAAGAAGTCATCTGTCAAAATTGAACAGCCCTTTCTCAACAAAGGGGAGAGGGATATGATATCATCTATCTCCAATGTACGACACCATCCTCCCAACTGTTCCAAGAAGACTCCATACCCATTTGCACCACTCAGGTGAACCTGATGATACAGATAAACCTCCTAGTGACCTTAATAAAGAATGCAAATGACCAGCTGTCTGCAAGAAGCATAAAATCCTTCCATTTCCCACCATCCAGTCAAAGCTGAAGAAATTTCCTGGATGAAAAACAAAACGTCTTCAAAGAATAACCAGAAAGCCCAGTTGCCTATTGAAAAAGCATCTTTAGGACAACCATGACCTAGATGACCAATCTCCATAGACATTTCTTTCAGAATGTTCATAATAAATAGTTCCCTCATCTGACATATAGAGGCATTATAAGAACAAAATCAAAGCAGCAGATTTATTGCAGTTTAAATGAGGATAAGTTTACTTGTGGTTTAACAGATATTTGTGTTACTACAGCTGTAAATTTTAATACTGTGCTAATGTTCTGTTGATATAAGAGCATGCAAATATTAACTATAATGGTTTTGAAATTTTGGGGACTCAAGAATTCTGCCTTTTTTTGACCCATCTCTGTGTTACCACTGTACTATTCCATTCCGAAATAAGCAGCATTATGCAAAGCAGAGAAAGGAAATAAGAAATAATAGGCCAAATAAATTGAAGGTAAAAGGTAAGAATGGGGAATGTAGGTAAATCTAGTTTATATCAACACCATGCATTATGCAGTACTCTTCCATACATTTTTGTCTTTACAAATAAACTTTGCTTTCACTACAGCTATATATACATTGCATTTTGTTCTTTAATTTCCTACATCTGTCTTTTTGAGGATCTTATCATCTCCAACCAGCTACAATTTTCTCTCTTTTTATTTTTGGTCCCTTTACTCTTTTTTTCTGTGTTTTTCTTTTTGTAATTCAAACTAATTCATTCGTTCTGTATGGACCAACCCCCTCAACATACTTGATTGATTAATGGTTCTGAACAACCGGCTGAAAGAGAATTTGAGGTGGCCTCAGCTGGGGAAAGTTTGCAGTGGCAGCCAGTCAGCGAAGAGGAGGAGGAACTACCTCTGTCCCTAATCCAAGAATGCACAGGAAGATAAAAGGTAGGAGCAATGGAGGTCAAGCAGACCACTTGGGAGGAGAAGGCCCTGCCCCTCTTGATGGGCTGCACTGGAAAGCTGACTATTTATCACAGAAGATCGAGGGAGGTATTGCTGGGAACAAATGTTGGCTTTCTAGCTGTTTGTTTGATTGGTGTGCTTCTTGCTTCACCATGTTTGGAATTGTGTCTTGGAGACTGAACTTTTCTTGCCAAGTGAGCTCTCATGTACATATTTACATTTTGCCTGATGGATTTAACTTTGTTTTGTGGAGTTATTTGTTTGAGCAACTTTCAATTGTTTTTATGGGCTATTGGGCCAATGCTTTGTGGACTAATCTTGGCCTGCTTGTGGCTGGACTTAATTGGGATAGTTCTGAGTCTTGGTGAAGGGAATTGTTGGGGAGCATTAATACATTCACTAAACCACATTTATGTGTGTGAGTGAGTGGGGCAGCACAAAAAGTGGCTTGTTAAAGCTTGGATTAATTTTGTGAGAAGATAGAAAGAAATGAAAAGAAATAAAATTCAAAGACATTATTTGTAGAGGCTAAAGATCAAGATTGTTAAAAGTAAAATGAAGGAATATAAAGTTATTTTATTTATTCAACGTTAAAATAGACATGTTTTCTTTGGTGAACTTTAATGGACTTTTGCTGAAATTAGAACTGAAATGTTGAGGTTTTAAAGATTTGTTTATAGATAACTGATGGAATAGGAAAAGAAGAGATCATTTGTTTTATTTTAAAAGGAGGTGTCAAATTACTAAAATCATTTTTATTTGTGATGAAGGAGGAAGTAATTTACATATTTCTGTTCTTTTTCTTTATTATATTACTTTACTATATATTCTTTTTATATACTTTTTATATTTTTTCTTTTCTGCACCTTCTACTTTTATTCTTTTTAAAATATTAGTTTTATTATAGTTGTAATTTTTTTATAAAATTACTACTTAAAAGAGAGAGTGAATACTGAAAACTAAGCAGGTTGGCAAGAACAAAAATAATATGGCTCATTCTGCCAGAATATTGTTTAGTAATTCTTTTTTGACTGCAGAGTGACTTCTATCATGTTTTGATCTATGTGCCCAATCAATGCATGGAAAGGAATATGTCCAGTTATCCCCAGTTGTACTTTCCAGGGCAGAAAATATGAAGCAGCTTAATTTGTCTTTCTCCAATTCTTTCTAGACAGTGAATTGTGAAGAATGCCATTCTCAAGACTTAATAAAGATGTATGTAAAGTTTCTTCTTGATCTGTTTTCAATATATGCATATCTGCTGTCGCCTTGGCAGTTTGTTTGCTCAAATATACAACCAATACTGGAGCAGAAATAATAAGGCACATAGTTTGCTTCAATAATTCAGTTGGCTCTAATCCACTTCTTCAGTGATTACCAAAGAGCTTCTAAAGGAGCTGCTAACACAATTCTACAGAGGTATTATTGAATCTGTCATCTGCACCTCTATAACTGTCTGGTTTGGTTCTGCAACCCAACAGGACAGACATAGACTTTAGAGGATAATTAGGACAGCCGAAAGATCAATTATTACCAACCTGCCTTCAATTGAGGACCGATATACTGCACGAGTCAAAAAGAGGGCTGTGAAAATATTTACCGACCCTTCACATCCCGGACATAAACTGTTCAATTTCTACCCTCAAAACGATGCTATTTACAAAGTCTGCACTACTATTACTATTAACCTTCTCATCACTTCTTATCACTCATCCCCTCCCACTTGTGACTGTATGACTATAACTTTGTCACTTGTATCCTTATGATCTATTTTGACTGTTTCCAAGTATAATTTGATTGCTTATTGTACCTTATGACTATTATTAAGTGTTGTACCTTATGATTCTTGACTCTTGATGAATGTATCTTTTCTTTTATGTATACTGAGAGCATATGCACCAAAACAAATTCATATTGTGTCCAATCACACTTGGCCAATAAAGAATTCTCTTCTCTTCTAAATATTGATGAAAGCTTGAAGTTGACTATTCTGTAAACAGGGGTTCCTCAATATTTACTGAAGCTCATCTGACCCAGAAGATGTTCAGCATGTGTTGTAAATACTCCATGCTGGTTATCTTCCATGAATGCTGCAGGCAATTCTGCAACATTTGCTGAAGTTGCCCAGAATCTGGAAACACTTCAGTGAGTGCTGTGGGAGAAGGGTATTCTCAGCCTTCTCTCAAAGTGTTATCCAAAGTGCTCCCATGCTGAATGGCTTCAGAATTGCCCACAAGATGTCACTCTGCATGGAGGATCTTCAGCATCCACCAAGGGGGTTGCAAAGTGTGACTGAATTTGTGTATGCATGCTGTTGGGAGTTATCTGCAGATACTGTATTTGCTAAAATATTCCATCTCAAAATCTGCTTGATTGCATTGAAAATCCTCTAGGCTTGCCAGTTTACAAAATTAGATGTATGCAAACAGATCACTAGAGTTGGAAGGAAGCAGAAGAGAAGAAAATAATGGGCATGACACAGCTGCAGTAGCTTCTTCAACATTTAACTGAAATGCCCTAGTTATGACCTTTGGCCAGCTAGTGCTGTAAAGGCCAGGCAGGTGGTAGAGTTGCCCCACTGCTCTTGTTATTCACTGCCCAACAAAATAAACTATTGCAATCATTCTCTGGGTGCACTGGATGATTCAAACTTAAACAAGATGAGATAAGGCACTTTTGTTCAGCCAGGAAAGACCGGTAATGAGTATTCAAGTTTTATTGGCTTTACTTATTCTTTAAAGATACAGAATTCCAGATATTTAGTCATCATCCTTAAATGTCAACATCAAGATTTCAGTAGAGGCCAGATAGCTAGTGTTCCATGCACATCGATTCCTGGAAACATCAGATCTGATCCAGGGGTGGGATTCAAATTTTTAACAACCAGTTCTATGGGCATGGCTTAGGTGGTGGGCGTGGCTTGGTGGTCATGTGCCTGGGTGGACATGTTTTGGTGTTCATGTTATTGGCTGGGTGTGGTCAATTCAATATCACTCACATCGAGGCACGCATTTCCTTGCCTGGCCTCTCAAGACTGTGGGGATGCTGCAACAGTTGTAAGTGTGAAAAATGGTCATAAGTCACTTTTTTCAGTGCCACTGTAACTTTGAATGGTCACTCCACACAAGCAAAGTACCAGCAAAGGAAGCGGAAAAGCTCCAGAGACGTTCCTGAGACAGGAAGTCTAGTCCTGCCAAGAATGTTATAAGGGTTAACGGAGAGGCAGTTTCTGTAAGCAACACCAGAATGTTTCCTTCCTGCCTTCCTTACAGGATTAGGCCAGTAATTTCTTCTAACAATTGGTTCTCCAAAATGTTTAGAATGTTAACAACTGGTTCTTGCAAACAGGTAGAATCCCACCCCTGATCTGATCCCAATGATATATTTTAATTTGGAGGATGTGCTGCATATGAAACTGCCTTTTAAATATGTTCAGAAATTTTGGTCCACATAGAATATTGCAAAGTATTTATCACTATTTTTTATAGAGAGCATGTGGCCAAAGGTACACCTTTAGTAACTGATTTTTGACTGTCGATTTAATCCCTTTTTATGTTGAAACATAAAACAAGGAAACACATTTGATAATATTAACAGATTAACAGATTTTGAAGGGACCTTGTAGGTCGTCTAGTCCAACTCCCCGCCCAAGCAGGAGACCCCACACCATTTCTGACAGATGGCAATCCAGTCTCTTCTTGAAAGCTTCGAGTGATGAAGCTCCCACAACTTCTAAAGGCTACCTGTTCCATTGGTTGATTGCTCTGTCAGAAAATTCCTTCTTTTTTCTAGATTGAATCTCTTCTAGATTGAATCTCAGTTTCCATCCATTATTTCTTAACTGGGCTTCAATTGCTTTGGAAAATCTGTCTCTCTGTGGCAGCCCCTCAAATATTGGAACTCTGCTATCATGTCTCCCTGGTCCTTTTCTTTCCTCGACTAGCTATGCCCAGTTCCTGCAACCGTTCATCGTATGTTTCCATATGCCTCCAGTCCCCAAATCATCCTGATTGCTCTTCTCTGCACTCTTTCTAGAGCTGGGGTGTCAGATTTGTGTCATCAAGGTGGTGTCACTTGACTTATCAGGACATTTTTTTTCCCCTTGCTAAACTGGGCATGGGCGGGGCCAGTTGTGACGCATCTGGCCTGCGGGCTGCGAGTTTGACACCCCTGTTCTAGAGTCTCAACATTTTTTTTATAGCGTGGTGATCAAAATTGAATGCAGTACTGTAGGTATGGTCTTACTAAAGCTTTATAGAGTTGTATTAGTACCTCACTTGATCGTAATTGAATCCCTCTGTTGATACAATTTAGGATTGCGTTGGCTTTTTTTGGTTGCCACTGCATACTGTTGCCTCATATTTAATTGGTTGTTCATAAAGACTTCAAGATCCCTCTTACAGTTACTGCTATTAAGCCTGGTTTCACCCAGTCTATATGTGTACTTTTTTGCTTTTTCTTGCTTAAGTGTAAGACTTTACTTTTTTAGTCTTTTAATGACCCCATAATCCCTCACATCAAGGTGCAATCGGGGCAACTGAATGGAGTTGAGTGTTCACTGGCCGAATGCCCTTCCTGTCACCAATGCAGAGTTCACAGCATATAATAACTCATTGTGCCTAGAGAGAGAAATATCTGCTGGTACTTAGCATCAAACTCATAGCCTCCTGATCATGAGGTGAGAGCTCCACCTCTGGAATACTGCACCACTCTAAGACTTTACTTTTCTCTACATTAAATTTCATTTTGTTAGTTAGGGCCCAGTGTTCAAGTCTGTCAAGATTCATCTGGATCTTGAACCTATCATCTGGTGATTTGTATTCATCAAGATCAGATAGGTTTTCTCTTACCATTTTATTTCTAGTCTGTCTTTTACAGTTATGTTTTTGGTAGGTTGGACTATTGTTTCTTTTTGTATAAAGACTGATGCAAAGAATGAGTTAAGCAGCTCTGCTTTCTCTCTGCTGCCTGTTACTTCCTTGCAGTCTTCTCTCTTTAGTGGACCAACTATTGCCTTGATTTTTTTCTTGTAATTTTTATATTGGAAGAAACTTTTTTTTATTATCTTTTAGTTTTGTTGCAAGCCTATGTTCATTCTGAGCCTTTGCTTTCCTGACTTTGTCTTTGCAGATTCTGGTTATCTGCTGATATTCTGCCTTAGTTGTGTGCCCTTCTTTCCATTTTTTGTACTTGTCCTTTTTGTCTTTCAGTTTGTCAGAGAGATCTTTGCAGCCATGCTGGTTTCTTCTTGGATTTCTTGTTTTTCTTTTTCAGTGGTATTCAGTGGTATCATAAACTGCAAACACCATACAGTGGTACATATGACAAATTATTCTGCAATTTATGAATGCTTGTTATGATTAAATTAAATTAGCATTTGGGAAATTTTGAGCACTTACTACTTCACTATTTTTTCTATCTGAATAGAACAAAAAATACTTAATTTCAAAGTTGTGTCACTGCCTCTAACTTGGCATTAAATTTTAAGCAATATGTGGGCAGCATGAGTCATATTGTGATTCTGTATTATGATTAATGTGAATTGCCATATGTTTGAAGTGGCTATTTTGAAGTATTATGGGAAATTTAATTGTGATAGAAGTGATTGATTTAAAGCTTTTAGTCAGTTAAATATGGAGGTTTAGAAAATATATCCATGGTTTTGTATGTATTCATGGTCAGATTTATAAGGCAGTAATTGCAAAGGAGATGAGTGACACAGTGGTCTAGAGTCTCACCTCTCACTTGGAGAATTGAGAGTTCAATCCTTGATTGTGACAGATGTTTTTCTATCAGGGTGCAAAGAGAAAATATCTGCTGCAAACTCCACATAGGCTTCAGGAAGGGCATCCAGCCAGTAAACACTCAGCTTCATTCAGTTGCCCTAATTCCACCCCAATAAAAGGGATTACAGAGTTGTAAAAAGCAAAAAAAATTGCAAAGGAGTTCATAACTGTCTGAAATGATGATTTTATTTCTTGTCTGAACATCTGAATTCCAGGTTTGGAAAAAGCAGAATAAAAAAAATGTTTTGCTGAGTGTACTGGAGTTGCTAAAGCCCCATTTATCACGTGACTTGGATACATCATTTTTTACGTAAATGCACTTCTGCCTAGTTGAACCAAAGTCATGTGTATCAAATTAGTGTTGCTGACAAGGGTTATGCTATTTCCTCTTAGGTAATGAGAACTAGTCATCAGTTTTGATTCCTGGAAGTTAAAATGAAAACAAGATGCTTCTAAGTTGGTAATGAATCCAATTCGGTATTTTTTGTAAGAGGGACTTGAACAGCATGTCAACACTGAGGAAAAAAACCACATGTCTTATAATACCCTCTTGCTGAAAAACTTTTCCCTTTTCCCCTGGAGAAAATGGTAGGATTTTAAGAGCTTATAAACTTTTTCCTTATAAATATTACATATCCTAAAGGTGCTTTTTCAGGAGGCAACTGGACGTTCTTGTTGTTTTTTTTTAAGACATTTCGTTTCTCATCCAAGAAGCTTCTTCAGCTCTGACTGGATGGTATGGAATAGAAGCCAGGAAGGCTCCATACACATTTGCACTATTCAGGTGATCCTGATGACACAAATAAACCCACAAGGACTCTCTAAAAGAATGCAAATTACCAGCTGCCTGCAAAGAATATAAATCCTTTCATTTGCCACCATCCAATCAGAGGTGAAGAAGTTCTTGAATGAGAAGTAAAATGTCTTCAAAAGAAAAACAAGTCCAGTTGCCTCCTGAAAAAGCACCTTTGGGACACTCATGACCTGGATGATTGAGAATCTCCATAGACATTTTGTTATTACAGTACTCTTAAAATAGAAGTAATTGAAATATAGAACAAAAGTTTATTGGAACAAATAATTACTTTCATGTCTTCCTACAAGAAAAACATTGATATGTAAAAATCTTCTTGCAAAAATTGATACAATTGATAATATAAGAATCTTGGATGTTTCATACTCCAATCAAATTTTGCAGTGAAAGTAATATTTCTAGAGATATTATTATGAAATCTCCAGTGCTGAAATATTCTTTCAATTTCTGGTATGTATTACAGGCTAAAAAATTATAACAACATAATTTCTAAGTTATTCTTCCCTTTTTTCCTTAATACTGTCCATGTGGTATCAGTGCCTAATTGACGTAACCTAGTAGGAACATAAAAATACACAAAAATTTACTCTAACTGGCTTTGGCAAACATGTCATAAATTTGACATTTTTAGACTTTCTAATAACCACAGATCTCTGGATGATTTACAGAAGAATTAAACATATCAAAGATACAATGAGCAACTGAACATATTGAAACCAACATAACACAGAGATATGTATTGTTCTTTAGAAACAATCCAGCTGCTGTTTTTTTAAATCAATCTAGCCCACATGCCATCTAGTCCAATATGGACACCATTAATCTAAACGCTATAGATGCTAAGAGCACTGCACACCAGAACAACTGGACAACTGTCAGAACAACAGACACAAGAACAGTTTTTTCCTGAAAGCCATCACTCTGCTAAACAAATAATTCCCTCAACACTTGTTCAACTATTTACAAAGTGTGCACTACTATTACTGTTAATCTTCTCATCATTCCTTACCACCCATCCCCTCCCACTTGTGATTGTAGGATTGTAACATTGTCGCTTATATCCTTACAATTTATATTGACTGTTTCCTAGGATGATTTGATTGTTGATTGTACCTTATGACTATCATGAAGTGTTGTATATTAGGATTCTTGATTCTTAATGCATGTATCTTTTCTTTATGTATACTGAGAGTATTTACACCAAGACAAATTCCTTGTGTGTCCAATCAAACTTGGCCAATAAAAGTATTCTATTCTATTCTATTCTATTCTATTCTATTCTGTTCTATTCTGTTCTATTAATCTTAAATTTTGGTTTATGAAGTGGTTTGAACTGTTCACAGATGAGTTAGGGATTTGAAAACTGTTTTACATTTCTTCCATGTGGTAGTTTTACATTTCTTCCAGGTGGAAATCAGGAAAAAGTCCAAGGGAGGAAAAAGTAATTCCATGGGAGTGACTTTTACCTGAGGGGCCCATGGTGGCCACTGGCGAGAGACCCAAGGGGAGCTGGTGGAACTGGAGGAAGAACTGAGTACAGGAGAGTTGGAGCAAAAGGACTAGATGTTAGAGCAATTTGTAAAGTTCCTGAGAGGGGCTTTTGGTAGTCTCAAAGCTGGAGAAGCCCTAACCTAAGCGGCACATCCCACTGACCAGCCAACTCCAGCCATGACAAGAGAGGGCCAACTACCTCTGCCATCACAATGACAGCAGCAGCGAGCCCTTGGCAACTGCAACTGCCGCAGCACTGGCCCCACAGTCCAGCCTGCGCCGGCCACAGTAGCAGTGGCAGAAAAGTGGAGAGGATACAGTCCTTTAATCAATTCAACTTCATGTTACGGTACCTCCCAGGCGGGCGTAACCTTCTAGCAGATGCTTTATCCATGGTGCTGCAATATAGTAGCTCAAAGTCAGAGGGGATTAAACTGGTCATCCCCTCCAGACAGCTGGCAGCACCAGTCATCACCTGGGCACAAGCCAAAATGAAAATCGAACCAGCTGATGATTTAAAGGACATCCTAAAGGCAACTTTGGAGGAGTATAAGTTAGTGGTGGTTTTCAGCCAATTCACACCCATTTGGGAGGACCAGTTGTTAACTTTCTGAGCAGTTTGGTGAAGTGGTTGTTGGAAGAAATCATTAGGGCAGAGAACCGGTTGGTAAATTATTTGAATCCCACTACTGGGATAAGTAGTTCCAAACACATAAAGCCCATGTCACACTGAACCAACGGATGCAAAGAGGATGTAAAACGGACAAAA
>BHFT01008581.1:0-11128 GCA_004320025.1 Laticauda laticaudata
CGAGTAGAGGAGTGGAGAACTCTTCTTGTGACATATTTCTGGACTTTCTCAACTGTGTTAATATCAGATACGTAATGAGGGTTCCAGAATGATGAGCTGCATTCGAGAATATATGCATATATTTTCAAATACAGCTCATCAATATATATATGTAGGCTGAGTGGCCCCTTGATGGTTGTGAGGTTGGAAGATTCCCTTAGAGGCCCGTTTTGTTCCCTCTTTTTTAATAAAGGAGAATATTTGTAGCTCAGGGTTGAACTGTGAGGTCCTTGGTGCTCTCTGAGCTTGGTTGTTTTCTTGCAGACCTTTCATTACCCAAACTAGGAAATATCATGAATGCTAGCATGATGATGATGTTACCTTGTTGGGTAATGAAAGGTCTGCAAGAAAACAACCAAGCTCAGAGAACATCAAGGACTCCCACCCACCCACTTTTCTTTTTTTGCTTTCTTGTGAACACTGGCATTGTCTGAATGGTTAAGTCCATGTTTGTTTTTATGAAGATGATTTCATTCTTTAAGGCTCAAGAAGGGAAAGAGGAAAAAGAGGAGAGAAATGAGGATGATGAAAAGCAGAGCTGAAACTAGTTAGGAATAGTAATCCCAAGATTACCAAATATTTTTTGTTTTATATCACACCTTTTACTGCATAGGATAACTATAACAAGCAACAGATTTTGTTTCTGGATGCATCTTGGAGAAGCAGATGGAGAATTATATCAGATGGTGATCAAAATATGTTTGTGCTGGGATGAATTACTTTGCAGGAAGCTGAAATACATAGTGTTATGCGTGGGTTTCACAAATGCATGTGTACACATGCGCATATAAACCCACAAAAACATACCCACACAAACATGCAAGTCACAACAACTGACTTCTATGCTTTCTTTTCATCTGCTGTATCCTTGATTTTTTGCCTTGCAAAACTTTTTTATTTAAATTAAGAAATATTGTGTGTGTAAGACATACATAAAAACACTCACATGTTTGTAGCTTCAGGGGGAGCCAGGAGCTGGATTTTCATTTATTACTTAATATTTAAACATTTCCAGGCTATTTTTAAGGACAAAGCCCACCCCACCAGCTCCATAGTTAAAGATAAAATTATCTTCCCCCAAGTGCTAAAATTAGGTCGAGCCACTTAAAGACTTTAAAATAGAGTTTTTTTTGTTGGGAGGAATGATAATGGCTGCACATCCTACCTACACTGTGTAGTAAAGATGTTGAAATAAGTCTTTCTGAAGACTGCTGCATGTTTAGTTTTGAAAATAAGAAGCATCTCCAATTTGTATCAGTCATATTTCATAGATACGCTATGGGTGATATTTCCTCACTTGCTCCTAAGTATAACAAAGTATTGTTATTATTATGGTTTGGTCACACAGCCAGCCAGATGTTTGTGGCTGTGGACCAGTTGTTTTGGGATTGTACTCAACTCACCTATTATTCTATTCACAAGTTTTTGTTTTTTGCTCTTCTCTTCCCTTCCCTTCCCCTCCCCAACTCTCCCTTCCCCAGCTTTTTTAAAATCTTTCTTATTAACAATGGTTAAGTTTGGGGGTGTTGTGTGGCAGGTGCTTGTCTGTTGTTCTTGTTGCTCTTCTTCTTCTTCTTCTTCTTCTTTCTCCTTCTTCTTCTTTCTTCTTCTTCTTCTTCTTCTTCTTCTTCTTCTTCTTCTTCTCTTCTTCTCTCTCCTCCTCCTCCCTCCTCCTCTCATGATGATGTGATGATGGTTATTATTATTATTATTATTATTATTATTATTATTATTATTATTATTATTATTGTTGTTGTTGTTGTTGTTGTTATTATTATTATTTATTATTACAGCAATGTACAATAGTTCAATTTTGCATTCTCAAGCTGGTGAGACCAGGATGAGCCTTCTGCTTCAAGATTTTGCATTCTGCTTGAAATAGTTGTCCAATCTCTTCTTGAAATCTCCAGTGATGGAGCACCCACACTTCTGCAGAAAAGCCATTCCACTGATTAACTGTTGTAACTCTCAGGAAATTCCTCCTTAGTTCCACGTTGCTTCTCTCCTTGATCAGTTTTCCATCCATTGCTGCCTTCAGGTGCTTTGGAGAATAGGTTGACCCTTCTCTTTCTCTGTGGAAGCCCCTCAGATATTGAAAGACTGCTAACTGGCTTAAGGTTGACTCAGCCTTTAATCCAGTGGTGGGATTCAAAAATTTTTATTACCGGTTCTGTGTGCCTGGTTTGGTGGGTGTAGCAGGGGAAGGATACTATAAAATCACCATTCCCTCCCCATCCCACTAACCTGCTTTTCAGTTCCGTTCTCCTGTGCAGGGCAACACAAGAAGACCCAGCCGATCAGCTGGGACTCAATGGGAGGCAGAGAAGAGATGGGGGTGGGGCCAATCAGAGGTGGGATTTGCCAGTTCTCCAAACTACTCAAAATTTCCACTACTAGTTCTCTAGAACCTGCTGAATATTACCCCTGCTTTCATCCTTCCGAGGTTGGTAAAATTAGGACCCAAATTGTTGTGGGCAATAGATTGACTTAGTAAACTGCTTAGAGAGGGCTGTAAAGCACTGTGAAGTGGTATATAAGTCTATGTGCTAAGTGCTAAATGCTATTGCTAATCTGATCTTTCACAGTTGGTGCCTCCTTGCATGGACCAAAGCACCAAGTTAGATAGATCAGTGATCTAGCAAAGTTGTTTGTGTTCATCAGTAGATGGCAAAGCTGCTCTTCTCAAGCTTGAGAGACCATGACAAGTCTTCTGCTTCAAAATTTTGCCTTCTGCTTGAATGTCATTCCTGTTATCTCGGTGATCTGTGGATTACACCAGTTGAGTTTGTCAGTGGAGAGATAAGGTAGTGTTTTGGGTCATGAAGGGGGAAGAATAGATAAGGAAGAGGAGAAGAATGCGGGCAGGACTTGATAGAACGATTAAGATAAATGTAGCCACTCAGGAAATTGAAATGAGAAATAAAGATTGCCCAGCAACTGAAATATGAAAAAAGTTAAAGAAGTGAATCATACTTGTGATAGTTCCAAGCCCAGATTTTCCCAACCAGCAAATCCTATATCAATCTATCAATCAAAGCAGGCAGAATATTGTTGTGACTTTGGGAAAAGTGCAGAGAAGAGCAACTAAAATGTTTAAAGACCTGGAGACTAAAACATGAAGAATGGTTGCAGTAATTGGGTAAGGCTGGTCTAGAGAAAAGAAGGACTAGTTTTTGAGGGGATGCCACAGCGAAGAGGGGATCAACTTATTTTCCAAAGTACCAGAAGGCAAGGCAAGAAAGAATGGATGGAAACTGTTCTATATGTAAATGGTTGAATCCTAGACTACAGTTCTGATTGGTCCAGTAAAGTAAGCAGTGGATTGGTTCACTAGGAACCAATCCAAAAAGCTGCTGAAAGGCGGCAAATTCAAGAGAATGTCATAGGCTGAAAGCAGGCAGCCAGCTGTATAAAAGCGCTGGCCTCGGCTGCTGCCCAAATGTTTCCTATTCTGACTCACTGTTTGAATAAAAGCCTTTTGTTGTTGGAACCGGTCTACCTCGTGGTGTTTTCGAATAAAAACAACTGGCGACGAAGGTGGGATCGTCCTGACACGCGAAAAACCTGCACGCGGTGCATAAGAAGCCCAGACGGCCAGCAGAGATGTCTGTAAACAACGCACCCCCGCACCCGTTCAATCCTAACGAAGAGATTGGAGGTCACTTCCAAATGTATCTGGAGAGCAATGCAATGGATTGACATCTCAGAACAACGCAAGCGAGCTTATTTCCTCACCCATTGCGGGACAACGACGGTGTTTCAAAATGGCAAAAGCCCTTGTGAAGCCCCGAGACGTTAAGCAACTAACGTGGCCAAACTACAAAGAATCCTCAAAGCCACACTACGCTCCGGTAGGTCAAAGTTTAATAAAGCGGCATGAATTCTACCGCAGAGACCAGCCGAGAAGGGGAGGGACCGGTCGCGATTTCGTTGGCTGCTCTAAGGCAAATAGGGGTTGAGTGTGGACTTCCTGAACATCGACGAAGCGAGGAGGGATTCGGTGCGTATTGGGGCTTAGAGACACTACAGCGCAAAGTAAGCCTATTAAAACAAGCCCAATGTCACTGTGGACCGAAGCAATCCGCGGAAGCCATGGCCGCCGAAGCCGCAAAGAAAATCGTGCGTCACAATGAAGAAAATGAACAAAAATGGGAGAAGAGAAACCCCAACTTAGAGAAGGAAGCAGCCTACCACCACCACCCATTTCAAAGAGTCGAAGAGGAAACCGAATTCAAGCGAGGAAACGACGAGGTCCACCGTCTGCTCCGCAAAGTATAAAAAGAGCGCGAAAGAAGAAATTGGCGGGGAATGTGCTGGGCTGCGGAGGCAAAACCATGCCCGAAACCGAATGCAGATCTCGGATGCTACTGCAGGTACTGCTAAAAAACGTTGGGACATCGAAGAAAGTCCTGCAGAAACAAGAAAAACTATAGCCCCACCGCAGACGCAGAAATTTCCCCAACACGAGCCAAGCCTTAACGAGCGGAGAGAAAGTGGCAACAAGAAACGAGCCAATACACACCAAACCGTCACTATAGAAAGCGCTCAGACTGGAAAGCGGCAAGAGGTTAAAGTGACTGTAACAATCGAAGGGAAGCCCTGTAAGATGGAAGTGGACTCCGGGGTCCTTCCCTTTCGATGGTATCTTGGCGATACCATGTAAAAAAACTAGTCCCAGACATCAAATTCAGACAATTACAAAAAACAACCTTTGGACTCTCAAAGCACTATCAGGCGAAACGAATCCCTGTAACTTGGCATGGACAATTTTGCGTCACCTATAAGGCCAACATGTCAAAAGACTGCCGCTAACCATAGTCGACCGGGACAGACGAGCCTCCTGGCATCGAATGGTTCGCACCTGGCATGCGGATTACCGGGGTCTGATCGAGTAACTACAACCGTTGGGAAGAGACCTTCATCCGCAAATTCCAAGACGTTTTTGACGGCTCATTGGGCAAGTATCGGGGAAACCTATTTCTTTTAGCAGATCCCCAAATAGCCCCAAGAAGATTAAAGCCCAGATGAGTTCCCTTTGCACTAAAAGGCAAAAGTGTAGAGGAACAAACTCAACAAGCTAATAGCCCAGGGGGTGTTGGAACCTTGCTGGACCAACGCCAAATGGCGAAAGCCATTGTACACTCATAAAACCTGATGGCGTCCATTAGAATCTGCTGGTGACTATAGGGCAACCCTGAACCACGCTTTACAAACCAAGCGCATACCCGGTGCCAGTAGTCCAACATTTGCTTCACTCTCTGGGCAAGGGCAAAGTTTTTGCTAAACTGGACTTGGCGCAAGCCTATCAGCAAACTCCCAGTGGACCCAGAGACAGCAGAAGCGCAAACTATTAGTCACCACACAAGTTGGCGGAATTCACAAATGCCACCGACTCCAATTGTGGAGTAAGCGTTGGCACCGGGCGTTTCCAAAGTTTGATGGAACGTCTCCTAATGGCATACAGGGGGTCGTTCCCTATTTCGACGACGTCTAATCTCAGCCAGAGATGAGGACTCAATGAAGAAATAAGACTCACAGAGTACTAACAAATTTGGTGAAATCTGCGCCTTAAGTGTAAAAAAGGAAAAAAATGCTGCCTAATGAAAAAAAGTAGTTGTGAATTCTTGGGCTACTCAATAGACGGTTGAGGGCATCCACCCCACAGATAAAAAAAAATCAAGGCCCCAATCAAGAAGCACCTTGAACGGAAAAAAACAGAACTACAAGCCTTGTTTAGGACTTATTAATTTTTTGATCATGTATTTCTGCCAAACAAGGCCACTATAGCTGCAAACCGTTACACCGTCTCTTAGATAAAAAGGCAAACAAAACCTGGCACGTTGGGGTAGCAAAGAAAAGAATCTTTCCAAAAAATAAAATGTTGCTAACGTCAACAAACGTCTCATTCCAATTTAGCAACACACTGGCCTGTAAAGAGTGACCTGCGACGCTTCACCATTTGGAGTAGTGCCGTCCTAAGCCACCAACATTCCTGATGGCAAGAGAAGCACACGCGCATATTATTCTAGGACTCGTTATCAAAGACTGAGCGATAATTAAGTCAATCTGGACAGGGAAGCCCTAGCAATAGTCGGCTGGAGTTAAAACGCTTCCATGAATATCTGTACAGTGTCAGTTTTTCAAATTATAACGGATCACAAACACTGATGGGAATTTTTGGCGGGAAACAAGCCTCACGCCTAACATACTGTCACCAAGAATTTCTAGGAGGTCAGAGTTCCTTGCAGCCTATTCCTATACTCTGACACATCGGTCAGGGGAAAAACAAATTTCCCATGCGACGCTTTGAGCCAGAGCACCCCTACCAACCACTGATAAGACCAGCACCAGCAATGACATCGCTGCAAATAAGAGACTTGGTCCCGAATCTACCATCTTCTGCCTATGATGTTCGCTAAGACCACCGCTAAGGACTCATTGACTGCCCGTGTTCTTGGCCTGAGGTAGGTAAAGGCTGGCCGGAGACCAAAAAACTGAAACTTTTAAACCGTTTCCGAGTCCAGACAGACTGAACTGTCTATTCAAAAGGGGGTTTTGTTGGGGCAGATCGGTGGTCATCCCAACCATGTTGTGCAGCCAGCGGTACTAGGGTTTATTGCACGAGGGTTTCACCCCTGGAATGGTTAAAATGAAAAGCCCTGGCCAGGAGCTATGTGTGGTGGCCAGGTAGTTGATAAGGACATAGAGTATTGGGTGAAGCTCTTGCCATAAATGCAGGGAATCAACCTTCTCCTCCAAAAGCACCCATCAAGCACTGGGAGACCCCTAGGGACCGTTGGTCTAGAATTCATATAGACTCGCGGGTCCAACCAAGGGGCATTACCTTTTCTGGTTGTCGTTGATGGCCTTACTTCAATTGGCTTGAAGTAAAAATCATTGCCATCAACGACAACAGAAACGCGATATAAAAAAAAATTAGACGACCTTTTCGCCACCCACGCGTCTACCAGACGTTCTTGTCTCGGACAATGGACCACAACTAACAAGCTTGCAATTCGAGCAATACCTAGCCTTCCTAGGTATCAGAACAGTGCTCTAATCGCGCCGGCCCATCCGCTGGCAAACGGGCAGAGCCGAGAGAATGGTCCGATTCACAAAAGAAGCGGCTAGAAAGAAATGGACATAGGGGATGTCCAACAAAAAGTAAACCGTTTAACTCACCACTCCAGCACATAACGTTCCAGTACAGGTTACTAAACAAGTCCCCAGCGGGAATTACTTATGAGGCGAAAATTACGATCACACCTTGACAGACTACACCCCAAATTTTACCCAGAAAAACCCCCTGATTCCTCCACAAGGTTTTAGGCAAATTTCGAAATAGGCGACTTGGTATACGCAAGAGAACTTCACAGGTGAACCGTTGTGGGTACCAGGACAAATTACCCAAGTTTACAGCCCCAAATCCTTACCGTTTAAATGGTAGACGATGGCAGGAGTGGAAGCGCACATAGACCAGCTTCGATCCCGAATAATTGAGAGGCCCACAGACACACAACCAGGTCGCCGACAAGACCGACAAACCTCAAACCGGGTGGGGGGAAAGGCGAGAAGGTTAAATATAAGAAAACCGTTTTAAACCAAAACAAACGAAATTATACGAACAAAAAGAGCAAATAAAAGAACTCACTGTTGAAGAGGACTTGCGGGAAGAGCCCATCGGAAGGGCCAGCCAGGCCAGCTTCAACTTGCCCAATTGGAAACGGGTGGAGCGGCAAAACCGCCGCGCCTAAGCAACTCAGGCGGCGGTTAAAATGGGCTGACTCACCCTTCCAGACGTTCCAGAGCGAAGATCGGAAGAACACAGCAGCCCCATCCGAACGCGTCGAAGTCTTCGCTAAGGAATGAACTGCGCAAGTCAAATCGATCCGGAGAAGCCCACCTACCTACGTGACTATGTAACTATCGTAGGACTTGATACTAAGAGGGGAGGGGTGTTCTATTATGTAATGTTGATCCTAGACTACAGTTCTGATTGGTCCAGTTAAAGTAAGAAGCTGGATTGGTTCACTAGGAAACCAATCCAAGAGTAGCTAAAGCGGCGCAATTTCAAGGAATGCCATGGCTGAAAGCAGAGGCAGGCCCAGCCTGTAGTTAAAAGGCTGGCCTCGGCTGCCAGCCCAAAGGTTGGTTCCTATTCTGACTACTGTTTGAATAAAGCCTTTTGTTGTTGGAACCCGGTCTACCTCGTGTGTTTTCCGAATAAAACAGAAACTAATCAAGGAGAGAAGCAACCTTGAATTAAGGAAAAAAATCCTAACAAGAACAATTATAGTGGAAAAGCTTGCCTTCAGAAATTGTGGGCGCTTTATTATTGGAAGTTTTAAAAAAGAAACTGGGCAACCTTTGTCTGAAATGGTATAGGGGTCCTGCTTGAGCAAGGGGTTGGACTAGAAGACCTCCAAGGTCCCTTTCCAGCTCTATTCTGATGGATTGTTAAGATAATAGATCTGGATGAAAGACTGAAGAAGAAGTAAGGGAGACTTATTTACTCGTTCCTCCCTCTGCCTGGGATCTAAAAAATTACTTTGAGCAAGGCTGTAAGTTTGGGTGGTCCCAACCTTTTTAATTTTATTTCCCTCTTTCCCCTAAGAGCAGATGACATACTGACTCATAAAAGTCTTTGGGAAAAAGCATTTTGCCATGGAGTGTTGTTTGATTTAAAACCCACTTTGGGTTTCTTAGAGTGAAATGCAATTTTTGCATCTGAGTTACTGCATATTACCCAGCTTTCAAATCAAGGTGGACAAGGAGAAGGTTCAGATTTTTTTTCCTAGGGGAAAAGGCTGTTTTTTTTAAAGAGTCCTGCAACTTGGGACCCATAGGACTGTCTGTGATGAGAAAAAAGCTGTCTAATTAGCTATGAATTTAGACTGGACAGGCCATGTTCAAAAGCAATCAACTTGCTAATGTGATTTATTTTGACTTGTAAGTTTTAACTTGTTTTTAATCTAATTTTAACCATATGCTTAATCCATATGTTTATATGGTTTTATTGTGTTGTTTTAAACCACCCAGAGTCACTTAGGTGAGATGGATCATGTAGAAAATAAAACAGAATAAAATAAACATTAATTAACTAACTACATCTCACTGGACTGACTCCAATTGAAAGCAAAGCAATATTCACTTGCAGCAAGGCACAAGAATTGTTGTTGAGAAGGAATGCCAATTAATTTCAATTCAGAATAGAGTTGAAAGGGACCTTGGAGATCTTCTAGTCCAGCCCCCTGCTCAAGCAGGAGAAGTTATACTATTTCAGACAAGTGACTGTCCAGTCTCTTCTTAAAAACCTCCAGTGATGAAGCACCCACACCTTCTGAAGCAAGCTTGACTCCCTCTTCTTTGGGGCAGTCCCTCAAATACTGGAATCCTGCTACCATGTTCCCCCTAGTCCTATTTTTTCTCTAGACAGGCCAACCCCAAATTTTGCAACAGTTCTTCATATGTTTCAGTCTCCAGGCCTTTAGTCATCTTGGTTGCTCTTCTCTGCACTTTTCCCAAAGCCTCAATATCTTTTTTGTAATGTGGTGAATGCTGATTAAGACAATTTGCTCCTTAAATTATGCAAAACAAAACAAAACAAAACCCTGTGCAAATATGCAACTTTGAAAAATTATTTAGAGGACCCTGGCAAAAGTGCATGAGGAAGGAGCAGATGATGTAAGTGGTGGAAGATTGAAAAAGACCAATCTCTTAAGAGAATCAAGATTTGGGTGTTGGCTTTCGCTTTGATGCTTAATGGTAGTAACACTCTGCAAGAGGCTTAACATCTACTTGGAATATTTAATACCGCAGGACTGGGTGTGAGAGCGGCGTGCTGCGTTTGTATAAATTTCATCAGTAAAGCTTTAATGAGGTTGGACAAAGGAGGACCGATTCCAGAGAGCCATCTGCTGCGAGGGAGATCAGCTGGAGTGTCCCACTGTGCCAATTGTGCACAATGTTTGCAAACCTTCGGCAGAACTTCTCATTGTCACTCTTCTTTGAAAGATATTTTCATAATGCTCCCTCTAAGTATTTGCTTTAACAACTCCATGTTCGATGCCAAAGCAGTGGTCTATCCATTTTAAAAATGGGACAGGAAGAGGAAGAGTGGAGGGAATAACACTTCTGATGCCTTCTGTCATCTTTCTCTGTTTATCATTTCTCTCTCTTTCTCATCTTTTTTCTCAACTATCATCTATCTCTATGCCTCACCTTTCTTTCTTTCTTTCTTTCTTTCTTTCTTTCTTTCTTTCTTTCTTTCTTTCTTTCTCTCTCTCTCTCTCTCTCTCTCTTTCTAATCTTTCATCTTTCTCTCATCTCTCATTTTCACTATTATCTCTCTAATCTCTGTCTCCCTCTCTACCTATCGTCTCTCTCTCTCTCTCTCTCTCTAACTACCTTTTTCTCATCTATCTGCCGGTGTGTCTATCATCATTCTCATTTGTCTCCATGTGCCTCTCTCTCTCTGTCTCCATCTCTCTCTCCATCGTTTTCCATCTCTCTTTTTTCCCCCCTCATTCTTCACCTCTCTTTCTTCATCCATCTAGCTCTCCATCTCTCTCTCAATTTCTCTCTGTCTCTCTCTCTTTCTCCCTCCCCTCCCCATCTACCTTTCCACCTCTCTCTCTCTCTCTCTCTCCATCTCTCTCATCTCTCATCATTTGGTATAATTGCAAGGGACTCTTCTCCTCTGCTTAAAAAAGAAAAGTTGTATTTCAAGGAAAGATTGCAAGCACATATGAAATATACTGGTTAATTTTCTTCCAAGATGGAGCAGCCATGAAGACAATGATATGGATGAGATTTTAACCAGGGAGGTTGAGGTCGTTTAAATGAATAGTGAAGGTCACACTTCTAAGAGACTGTCTTCAGGGTCTGCATAAACAACTTTTAAAAAAAAGTCTAGTTGGACAAATGATACAAATTACATAATTAACGCAATGACCCTTTAAGATATTTGTTAAAGAAGAAAGATTGAGGCAAATATTGTCCTACACATATGACAGTAAAGCCCCTGTCACACAGCACCAACGGATGGAAAGAGGATGTAAAACGGAGAGAAACACTTGCCATCCGTTGG